>RJWH01001699.1:0-162800 GCA_004363575.1 Solenodon paradoxus
GATACTTGAAAGAAGTAAGGAAAGGATGTGCCCTGGTGGAACAACAGTTAGGTCATTCGTCTTCAAAAAAGAACAGGCCATATACCCCTGGGTTCTAGTCCCAGATTCTGGGGAAACAACCAGTGTGAACAACTAAAAAAAAAAGTTTATTTTCTCTTCTTGCTTGCCTGCCTGCTCACCTTCATTTCTGCCTGTACCTTCCCTTAAAAAAAAAGGAGGAAAGAAGGCTTAAAATATCTGAGAAATAGGTATTTAAGGGAATGATATGTACAAAGGCCTGGAGGCGGGATGAAGCAGAGCACAGGCTACAGAGAGTAGTTGAAAACAGGTATCTGCCATGAGGTTAGAGAGGAAACAGGAAGTTGGCCAGGTAAAGTCCACAGGCCATTGGAAGCATTTGACCTTTAACTTTGGGTGATCCGGAAGCCATTGGAAAGCTTTGACCACAGGAGAGCCATGATTTGTTCATGTTTGTTTGTTTATTTATTTTTATTTCTAAATGTGCAGGCAGGAATGAAAGTGAGTAGGCAGGCAGAAGAGAGAGGAGGAAGAAACATTTTATTTTATTTTTATTTAGTTGTTTATCTTTGATTGTTCCCCCTGGACCTGAGACATGAAGCCTGATCCTTAGGATGTATGTGGACTGCGCTCATCTGGAGATGGTGAACCTAACCACCATTCCACCAGAGAGAGTCTGTTTATGTTTTAATGGAATATCTTTGACTGCCATGTTAAGAGAGGCTTAGAGATACACATGCTGTAACCACATGTGGCTACTGAGCACTTGAAATGCAGCCGGTCCAAGTTGCAATGTGCTGTGAGTATAAATTACATGCCAGATGTTGAAGATAAACTGAAAAAGAATATAAAAATAAAAGAATATAAAGTAAATTTTGTATTGGTTCCATGTGGAACTATTTTAGATCTATTGGATTAAGCAGTGAATATATTATTAAAATTAATCTCATCAGTTTCCTTTTTTTTTTTTTTTCAGTGATTCAGAAAATATTAAATTTTATGCGTGGCTCTCATATTTCTTTTGGACAGTGCTGGATCACAGAGTTGCAAGAATAGAAGCAAACATGAGTTGGAAGGCTGTAATTAGGACACAGGATAACAGAGCCATGCTCAAGGGTAATAGCAGTAAAATTGGTGAAAAGTGGTCAAATTCAGGAGACATGTATTTTTAATTGTGATAAAATATACATAACATATAAATTTTACCATCTTAACCATTTTTAGGGTATAATTCAACGGCATTATTTAAATTCACATTGCTGTATAAACATCACCACCATCCATCCACAGAACTCTTTTCATTTTGCAAAATTGAAATTCTACCCATTAGCTATAACTCCCCATCTTCCTTCCTCCAACCCTTACCAACCACCATCTTACTTTATCCCTATGAACTTGAACAACTATTCTAGATACCTACTATAAGAGGATTCATGCAATATATGTCTTTTTGTGACTATCGTATTTCAATTAGCATAATGTCCTTAAGTTTCATCCTCATTATAGCATGTTTCTGAGTTTCCTTCATTTTCAAGGCTGAGTAATATTCCATTGTGTGTATTTGCCACATGTTGTTTATTTAGTCATCTCTCAGTCATCAGTCATAGATAGATTGCTTACTTCCATCTTCTGCCTGTTGTGAATAATGCTGCTGTGAACATAAATGTACAAATATTTCTTCTAGACTCTGCTTACAGTTCTTTTGGGGGCATATTTAAAAGCAGAATTGCAGGGTCAAGCTGTGATCCGCTATTTTGAGGAATTGCTGTGCTGTCTTCCACAGTGGTTGTACCGTTTTACGTTTTACATTTACATGCAAAAAGATTCCACTGTCTCTCCATCCACGCCAATACAATACTGGTTAATTTCTGGCTTGCTTTGTCTTTTTTTTAGTATAATATTTCTAACGGATGGATGTGAAGAGAGATCATCTCTTTGTAGTTTTGATTTCCATTTCTCCAGTGATTAGTGATGTTGAGCATGATTTCATGTCTTATTGGTCACTTCTGTGTCTTCTTTGAAGAAATATTTCTTTAAGTCCTTTGTCTTATTTTTAAAATTGTTTTTGTTATTGTTGAGTTATAGGCTTATCTCTCTTTGACCCCTTGTCAGACATATGATTTGCATACATTTTTTCCCATTCCGTGGGTTGTCTTACGTTCTGATGATTGTATCCCTTGAAGCTCATAAGTTTTTAATTTTAATGTAGTTCAATTTATCCATTTTTCTCTTACTACTTATTCTTTAGGTGTTATTCAAGAAATGATTGCCAACCTAATGTCATGAAGGTTCTCCTCTGTTTTGTTCTAAGAGTTTTATTGTTTTAGCTGTTACTTTTAGGTTTTTGAGTCATTTTAAAGGTTTGTATGATTTGAGGGAAGGGTCCAAATTCATTCTTGGGCTCAATGTGGGGGCTCATAGGTTTTCCCTACAGTTCCAACCTGAACCGACCACTGTGGCCAAGGGTTGTGCACCTAGACAGGCCCCATGGGGACAGCACTGCTATGGCTGGTGACCCAAGGACAGTCAGGGCAGCATCACCAGCAGCTGTCCCTACAGAGGTCAGCAGTATCTGTACTCCAGAAGCACAGTGGGGAAGGTGCTCCAAGGAGCTGCCAGCCAGGCAGTATATCTCCTTGCGATTTTCTCTCTCCTTGGTCCTGACATCCCCAAAAGGGTGCCTGACATGATAGACCCCAGAACCTGTCCCTCTGGGAGATTCGCCAGTATGGGTGTGCTTGGCGAAGGGAGGACAGTGTAGGTGTCTGGCTGGCCAGAGAGGCAGCAGGGCTGAGACGCAGCGTCGCCTCCTCCTCAGCCAGATGGCTTCTCTCCCCACGCCTCCCCCCCACAGGCACCAGTCCAGCCCAGTGAACTGGTGTTCATATGAGAGGCCCAGTAGCAGCTTTCCGTTCCATGTTGTGTTTTCCAGTCTTCCCCAGCTCCCCAGGAGGCATCAGAACATCACGCCAGCCCATCGTCACCTATCGGTGACCAGCAGGTCTTCCATGCACTGGAAGCACCAACAGCGTCCCAGGGCCTGCTCAAACTCTTCCAGAGAAACGAGAGCATGGAGGACCTGGGAGCCAAGGGGGTAAGCCCAGAGCACCACCGTGGAAGGGGGGGGCCAGCCTGCAACCTCATCTCGTCATCTCATCGTGGGCCAGTGATGGACAGTGCCCAGGGACATCCTACTTGACACACTCAACGGTGCCAGTCACCACAGGATCCAGGCCGTCTTCCTGACAGAGAGGGTGGTGCAGTGCTCAGCCTAGCCTGGACTCCTGAGTCTGAGATGGCCTGTCAGCACTCTAGACAGGGGAGGGGGGAGGGGGAGGGGGAGGGCCCTGTCACTTGCTCCTCAGCAGCCAGGTCACACCCACCGCCCTGTTTGCTTTTTTCCCTCAGGCCAAGGAGAAGATGAAAGAAGAGTCCTGGAACATCCACTTCTTTGAGTATGGGCGTGGCATGTGCATGTACCGCACAGCCAAAACGCGGGAGCTGGTGTTAAAGGGCATACCCGAGAGCCTCCGGGGGGAACTGTGGCTCCTCTTCTCTGGTGAGCACCGGCCTCACTGGGGGAGCCTTGGGGCTCTTGGCTGCGGGGGAGCTTATGTGAGGCTATTCCAGGCACTGTTGCCAGGGTAATACTTTCCTCCCACAGTGGGATGCAAGCCGGTCCCCCAGCTTCATTTTGGGGGGACGGTTGCTGACAGCGGTCACACACTCACCACTTGGAGGGTTTCAAGAGGAAGGCAAGTCATCCATTTAAGCTGAGTGGAGTGACTCCTCCCCAGCAGCTGTCATGAGGAAACCTGCCTCACAAACTAACCCCAAAGTCTCACCTTCTGTGGTGCATCAGTCTCCAACCTGCCCAGTTATTGCCCAAAATCCCAGAGGAGAGAGACAGTTGCCACTATTTGTCTCTGCAGGGGCCTGGAATGAGATGGTGACGCACCCCGGTTACTACACTGAGCTGGTGGAGAAGTCCACGGGGAAGTACAGCCTAGCCACGGAGGAGATTGAGCGGGACCTCCACCGCTCCATGCCCGAACATCCTGCCTTCCAGAATGATCTGGGGATCGCCGCACTCCGGCGGGTGCTGACTGCCTATGCTTTTCGAAACCCCACCATCGGCTACTGCCAGGTAAAGGGACACTCTGGGGGTTCACAGACTGCATCTCCTCCTGCCAGAGGGTGACAGGTCCAGATGGCCTGAGTGGTGGCCTCACACCTGTGAGAAGCCCGACCCCAGAAAAAGACAATTTAAAACAGTATGAATTGTTCACTTCATCCCCGTGAGCCATATTGGTTTCGATGGGTGTCTGATCTGGGTCCTGAAGACCTTTGATTTTTTTGTGTAGTAAAACACATATAACATAAAATCTGCTAACTTCACCATTTTTAAGTGTGCAGTTCAGCGTCAGTAAGTACATTCACATTGTGTGTGATCATCACCACCATCCTTCCCTATCACTTCATCTTAAAAGACTCAAATTCGGTACCATTAAACAACTCCTTTGGTCGTCCTTGGCAACCTGTTTTCCCTATTTTCTATTTCTATGAATCTGTTTTTTTAAAGGAGAGGTTCAGGCAGGAATGAAGGCAAGTAGACAGGGAGGAAGAGAGAGGAGGAGGAAGCACTTTATTTTATTCAGTTGTTCACCTTGGTTGTTTCCCCAGCCCCAGGTCTTGAGCCTGGACCTTAGGATGCATATGGGACTGTTCCCAGGTGCACTAGATCACTAGCCTACCAGTGCACACCAAATCTGACTATCCTGGTCACCTCATGTAAATAGAATCATACAGCCTTTATAGTTTTATAATTGGTCTGTTTCATTTACTGTAATGTCCTGAAGATTCATACATATTGTAGCGTATTACAGAATTTCCTCTCTTTTAAAGCTCACTATTTTTCACGTTTTGCTTACCATCTCTTCATAGACATTTGAGTTTTTACCATCTTTCGACTACTATGAAAAATGCTACTGTGAAGATGGGTATATAAATTTCTGTTCACATCACTACTTTCAGATTTGAGGGCTATATACTCAGAAGGGGAATTTGTAAGATCATATGGTAATTTCTTTTTAAGGAAATGTGCAGGCAGGAATGAAGACAGGCCAGGTAGGAAGAAGAGGAAGAAACATTTTTATTTATTCGATTAAGTTGTTCATCTTGATAGTTCCTCTGCCTCCCCGCCCCCCTCCCTCCATCCCAGGATGGGATCCTGGGTCCTTGGGATGTTCGTGGACTGATATGACCAGAGGTAGTGGATTCAACCACTCCTCCACCAGGGCACACCATATGGTAATTTCTACACCTAATTTTTAGCAGAATAGCCGCAGCATTTTCCATAGGAGCTGAATCATTTTACATTCCTACCAATATTGCACAAGGGTTCCAGTTTTTCTACATTTTTACCAAACTTGTTATTTCTGAGATTTTGATAGCAGCCATCCTAAAAAGGAGATAGAATCTTTTTTTTTTTCTTATGTTCTGTGTCCAGCATTTTTATTTACTTTTTTAAGTTTTTTTTGTTTTTTGTTTTTTAAGGAAAAGTTTAAGAATGAAGGTGAGTAGCCAGGAGGCAGGAAGAAAGAGGAGGAATAAGTACCTTATTTTTTATTTAGTTGTTCACACTGGTTGTTTCCCCTCAGACCTGGGACTTGAACCCAAGGATATGTGTCCTGTGCTCCTTCAGAGGCGTTGACCTAACTGCTGTTCCATCAAGGCACACCAGGTTTTTTCCTGTATTACTTTTTTACTAGTTTAGGTAAATTTCAGGATAAAAATTCACAACTCAGTATGTATATCATACCAAACCCACTGCCAGAGTTCTAATGCCAATCACACTGTAATATTCACTCTTTCAACCCACAGGTGGCAACTTGTGATTTTTTTAAGAGGACGAATAAGCATCTTTTTAAGAAAAGAAGGAAGCACCCCTATTTATTTATTTTGGTTTCTCCCCCAACCCTGGGTCCTGGGCTTTCTTAACATGTTCCATGCCCCTACCATCAACTTCGTGCCTGAACCCCCAGGGCATGCCAGCATCTTACGATTTTTATTTGCCTTCTGGTTGCATTTAGTTTTCACTCTAATGGGGATTAGAGCAAATGGCTCTCTGTGTTCCCTAGACTGTGTCTAGATTTCAAGGAAGCAGGCAGACCTCTCCAAAATCACTTTCTATAGGACTAGTGTTCTATATGGCTTATTACCAATGCATGGAAAGCCAGTATGTTGGCTCTAAATAATTTTGAAGACAATTTACCACCTTTTTATTACAAGCCTGCTCTCAGCTGAGACTGCGTGCTGCCCAGTCTTATCTCAGCCTCCCTGGAGCCACCTGGCTATGTCCTCAGTGCCGGGCTCACTTTCATACCCACCCGGCACTGTAGCACCTCCCAACACCAAACATCATTCTGCAGAAATGGCACTTGCTGAAGTCTGCATCCCAGCTCTCAGTGCCCACTGGCCCACTTTGAGGGACCTGGCTGACCATCTAACTGATTTCCTGCAGATTTCCCAGAGTTGGGTGGCACAGTTTGTCATCATTGGACTTGCTTGTAGAGTGAAGCTGGTGTAGGCCCCTCAAGGAAGGGGACAGTGTTACTCGGCAGCCAGCTCCATGAGTTTCCCCTTGCTGTCTCTGCCTGCAGGCCATGAATATTGTCACATCTGTGCTCCTGCTCTATGGTAGCGAGGAGGAGGCCTTCTGGCTGCTGGTGGCCCTCTGCGAGCGCATGCTGCCCGACTACTACAACACCAGGGTGGTGGGTGAGTGCCTGAGGGGCGGTGGGCTGCCTGGGCCATGAGGCTGCACACCCAGGCTGCAGGCTGCAGACGATCCTGGTTCCACTTGACAAAGCAAGATGCAGATAAATCTTCAGACACCTAGAAAGTAGGGAGCCAGGCACAAGACCCCCTTAACCATCTGGCCCAGAGTGGCATGGACTCCCCAGGCATTGCTGGCAGTGAGCATCGAAGATGTTATATATTTGCTTTTTTTTAAAGTCTCCTCAGGGCTCAAATTCTCATCCATCTAACTTAATTTTTTTACTGTAGAAATTTTCCAGCATTACCTCTAGAACACATATGTACACCCCATGTGCCTTTTATCCCACAGCTGCTGGCAGACTCTGTTGTTAAATAGAAGTGGGCTTGCAGATATATTTAATGGCATGTGTGATTAAGACTGCTCTTCCAAGAAGTCTTCCCCTACCTTTTAGTTTTTAGGGTTCCACTCTTGGGGGCCTTTACAATTTCATCTGTTCAAGCTTCAGGGCAAGACACACAGAAGCTACCAAGTCTGCTGTTTACTTCTGACCATCCTAGGGAGAAATTAGTATTTTCCCAAAAGATTACCCAAGTATACAGTGGAAGAAATTGTTCTTTCCACAGTATGGTTTGAAGGCTGTAAAAAGAAAACTTACAGGTTCTGTTCTTTCTTTCTTGTTTTCTGCATACACATGCACACATGGACACACACCCTTTGGTTTCAGTGTCAGTGGAGTTGACCATGGACTGGGGGATGGGAAGGGCTATACCTCAGGGGTCCCAGCCAGAGGACCTGCCTGAGCCCGAGGTGTGGGCAGACAGGCTCCTTCGTCCTCTCCCTAGGGGCCCTGGTGGACCAAGGCATCTTCGAAGAGCTCACGAGAGATTTCCTACCCCAGCTGTCAGAGAAGATGCAGGACCTGGGGGTGATCTCCAGCATCTCACTGTCCTGGTTCCTGACCCTGTTCCTCAGCGTCATGCCCTTTGAGAGTGCTGTGGTCATTGTTGACTGCTTCTTCTACGAGGGTATCAAGTTGATCCTGCAGGTGGCCTTGGCCATCCTGGACACCAACATGGAGCAGCTGCTGGGCTGCAGCGATGAGGGTGAAGCCATGACTGTCCTGGGAAGGTGACCAAGCTGCCCTCCCGGGATGGCAGCCCTGGGTGCTCCTTAGTCAGCATTTAGTGTCCAAATCCACCAGGCACCCAGCTAGACCCAGGGACACCCCAGAGACAGAAGAGCACTTCCTTTCTAGTGGGGAACAAAACAGAGAGGGACTGGGGTATGATAGTGCTGCGAGAAGGTAGAACAGGAGTGGACCAGAGGGCTTGGTGGAGGGCAGGACAGACCCACCTCCTGAAACAGGCCATCTGTTTTTCCCACACAGCAGGCCTGGTCCTGCCTTCTCACCTGCTTAGATGGACCAGGCCCGCCAGTCATGCTCTAACAGCTGAAGGATCAGACACTTGCCGGTCACACCTAAGGCCCAGAGTCACCCTGGTCACCACCTCCTTCCTCAGCCCCATATCCTGTCCTGACATATTCTCTCTGGGACCCAGCCCTCCCTTCCCCAACACCTCTGCATCAGTACAGGCCCATAACACCCATGCCCTGCGTGCTACGCCTGCTTCAGCTTGGTTTCTCGGTGCTGGTCGCGCCCACCAGCATCCCACAGATCTCTTTCTGATCACAGGCTGGCCCTGCCCCTCCTCCAGTACTTTGGGACTCCCTGTGCCTGCTCATTCTCTGTGCAAAGGAACTAGATGCCCCAGCCTGACCTTACAGCCCCTTAAAGCCACTCCCAGCCTCTTAGCTCTGTACAGGCCTGCCATCCCATGTGCGCATCTGCACAGCCTGCGATGCTCCCAGGGCCAGTAGGCCGGGGCGGGGCAGGGGGGCCTGTTATCCTCTCACCTGAGCATCAGGCCCAGGCCAGAGAGCCTGTGAGGATATGAGGTTCTGCATGAGTCAGGCCAGCCAAAGCCGAGCCAGGAGAAACCCGGTCCCCTCAGACAGCACTGCAGCAGAGCTCTTCCCAAGCCTTTCTCCTTTATTCTGCTTCTTTCTGGCCAGGGTGGAAGTCCCAACATTCCCAGTGACCCACCAGAGGGAGGGAGCACTTTTTTCCTCCAACCATGACAAACATTTCTCCTGGTGTGGCACCATCTGGGCTTATAAATTGTCCTTATCAAAGGCACACACAGAGGACAACCTGGCTTCCTCAGTGAATGGTCAGGCCTTCAGGGGTGGCAGGGTGAGGCATTCTCCCCACTGCCTTGATCTCCACAGAGGAGAGGAGTTGTAGACCTCTCCCATCTTCCTGAAAGGTGTCCAGCCCTTGCTCACACTCGTTTAAATGAGATCAAGGCAGAAGAGGTCCCTCCCCATCACTTAGCCATAAGACTCCTGTCACTGCCTGTGGGTGTCTACATGCCTGTCCTTTAATCCTGACAGATATCTGGATAATGTGGTCAATAAACAGAGTGTCTCTCCTCCCATCCCACACCTTCATGCCCTCTTGACCAGCGGAGACACCCCTCCTCCCGAGGTGGACATCTTCGACCTCCTGAAGGTGTCGTATGAGGTGAGCATTCACCAGTGTGTTTGGCCAGGCTGCTCCATCCAGGCCTTGGGGGTGTGGGGGGCATCCCTCTGCTCTGTAGTTCTGCCTTATCTCACTGAATCACTCCTGCCAATAGAAATTCAGCAGCCTGAGGGCCGACGACATTGAACAGATGCGATTCAAACAGAGGCTAAAAGTGATCCAGTCCTTGGAAGATACAGCCAAGAGGAGTGTGGTATGGACGGGGTGGGTTGCTGGCCAGGTGGGCTGCCCTAGCCAAGCTGTCTGCGAAGCTCTCTAGTGTTGACTAAAGAGGAGCTGGAATCAGGGGTGCAGGTTTAGGTGTGGGAAATGGGAAAGAGGTCCCAATCACTATATTCTGCTCATGGGTTTGGCACTGGGAAGCTTGATAACCCAATACCTAAAGGCCAAGTGTCATCTCACTCTGGACTGAGAACCTCCAGCCCTCGTTAGGAACACTCACCTACTCTGTCCTCCATGCCTTTGCTGCAAGCCTTTGTCCTCATCTCTGAAGGAAGAATGTACTGAATGCACCTTCCAACATGCCAGTGGCAGGGTCTTTCCAGGGATCTGGACAGCAGCCCCTAAATGCCCACCCTTCATTCTTGACTGAGTGGCAGGATGGGTAGTGGGTGAAGGTGACTGTGGGCCACACCTTTCCTCAGTTGACCACCCTCATTTGCTCAACTAATCGACAACATTAACAGGTTGATCTGTGTCTTCGTCCTCATCCACATGGGGATTCTCTCAGAGCATCTTGTTTTTAGGAGAACAAGAGCTTTAGAATCCATCGCTGCATCCTGTTTCTCTCTCTTTATAGGTCCGAGCTATTCCTGGGGACATTGGTTTCTCAATTGAAGAGCTAGAAGACCTCTACATGGTGTTCAAGGTGACGGGATCAGTATCCAGCCCTGGTTCCCTAACTGCATCCTCTGTGCAGCACCCTTCTGCTAGATGAGAATTAGATTTAAAAGCACCCTCGGATGCAGTTACCACAAACCCTGTGTGGTAGAATTTAATCCTTCTTGAAGTTTAATTAGGACACTCGTTAGTGATAGGAAACCCACTCAAGCCAGCTTACACAGAAGAGAGAAGGTACTGGCTGATGTAACTGAAAAGTTTAGGAATCACAGCTTCAGGCATGACTGGAAGCAGGCGTCCAAACATGGTGGCAAGCTCCCCTACCTCAGATGCCCCTACACTGCGTTTTTTGTTGTTATTGTTGTTGGTTTGTTTGGTTTTTTCAGGAAAGGTACAATCAGGAATGAAGGTAAACAGGCAGGCAGGTAGGAAGAGAAGAGAAAGAAGCTTTTTTTTTTTTTCACTTAGTTGTTCCTCTTTGTTGTTCCCCCTGCAGGCCAAGCACCTGGCAAGTCAGTATTGGGGGAGCAGCCGCCCTAGTGGGTGTCGGGACCCCAGCCTGCCCTACCTGGAGCAGTACCGCATCGACGCCAGCCAGTTCCGAGAACTCTTTGCCAGCCTGACGCCCTGGGCCTGTGGCTCCCACACGTCCGTCCTGGCAGGGCGTATGTTCCGGCTTCTGGATGAAAATAAGGACTCACTGATCAACTTCAAGGAGTTCGTGACAGGGATGAGTGAGTGGCTGTAGGCCTGCCCATGCCCTTACCCCTTCTGAAGGAGCCTTCCGAAAGCCAATCCTGGCAAGCCTGCCCACCTCAGCAAGCTGGGGACAGCAGGAAGCCCAGACCTTTGATAAGGGAAGGGCAGTTTTCCTACAGAAGACCCATGGAGAGTCCTTCTCTCCCCTTCCCTCCCTCAGGCCAGTCTGTGGGTGGGGAAAAGCAGGAATCCTGGGCTCCCAGGAACCTTTCTGGGAGGGAGACAGGCTGTGAGGAGGGTCTCAGTAGAAGCGGGGGGGTGGTTTTCGAATTTGGATCAGTGTTTGTATTTGGTGCCCTGTTGTCAATGTGCCTTTTCTCTGGCCTTCCTCCACAGGTGGGATGTACCATGGGGACCTGACAGAGAAGCTCAAGGCACTCTACAAGCTGCACTTGCCCCCAGGTGAGCACCTCCCGCCCGTCATCGCCCAGAGCCTCTCAGTGTCCAGAGTTGAGAGTCCCAAGGGCTTGCTCAGGCCTCTGTGGGACACTGGGCCTCAAGACAGCCCCAGGAGCCAGGCCTCATGGAGGCTGTGACTGGAGGAGGAAGCTGAGTGATGGTGCTGAGGCCCAGCCTCTCTTGGTCTGAGAGCAGGGCCATGGCCTGGAAGGCACATGCAGGAGTATCCCTGGTGACTCTGCCCAGAGCTACATGGAGCTGCTCCACCAAACAAGTGAGGGGTGTCACATAAGTCGAGAGTCAAATTTGAAACCAGATACCCTTGTGTTCATTAGCTTTTCTGTAAGTTTCTCAAGGGTTTCTGTCTATCTCCAGAGAGGCAGCCTGCGCACACCACCAAGGCCCTCGCAGTGACCTAGGGATCCTTGTCTCAGAGTGAGCAGAGACCACTTCTCTGTGGTGCCCACAGCCCCCTGGAGACAGTGCTAGGTGGCATCGTGGAGCGGCTGGTCGAGGGCAGGCTGGAGCCCACCATCACTGGTTTCCTGATGCCAGGACTCCTCTAACCTGACACACAGGGTGGCCAGAGTTCTCCAAGGTGCGGGGAACTCTGAGACTGACAGGTGAAAATTCTGTCCCTGGGTGACTGCTGTGCTGTGGGGGAGCTGCCCCAGACCCTACTATTGTCAGAGGAAGCCCTGGAGGCTCAGCCGCTGCCCTGGAGTTACCCCATGTGATTTGAGACCACCAGGACTGAGCTCAACCCAGAGGCGCTCCCTCTACTAGCTGGGGACCCAGACGCCAGTTTTAAAGCTCCCTGGGTAGGTCTGTGAAGCCGCACCGGAAAGTCCCGCTCTTGACACAGGTGTCCTCACCTGTGACTGGTTTCTCCCTGTATTGCAACAAGGAACAGTGGTCCCAGGGATGCCTGCTGAGGTCAGTACCGGCCACACATGACTGTGCTGAGGGAGAGGCCTGGGGTGGATGGACTAAGTGGTCGGAGATCCACAATGGCCACACAATGGCCCCCATCGCCTCTGACTACCCTGCTTTGCCCAGGGTTCGGTGGAATACAGCCCACTCCTAGAGCCACTTCCTGCGCATGCCACACACTGGCAAACCCCTCTCACTGCCTCCCCCGATGCATCAGGGAGAATGGGCCCCCACAGAGCCCTGTGCATCCGAGACCCCAGGGACAGCTTAATCACAAAGAATGAGGCAGACCAGTGTACCCCGATGTGGGATAATGTCAAGGTGTGCAAAGTCAGAAGAGCAAGTCACCTGCGCGTGACTGGTCTCTGCCCATGTGTCTGTGGGAATATAAATGTCTGCACCACACTGTCATCCGTGGGGTGAGAGGAAGGCTAGTCATTCACCGAACTCCCAACTGCATCTTTACCTGGGACATGGGTTATACTCCCAACCCACAGTGTAGAGTCAAGAAAGTGACAATAATCAGAATCAGTCATCACTGCTGCCAGTCTGACTGCACACCATCTGCAGTGCTGGAGCTCGCCTGCGGGGAAGCCAGGCCTGTGTCAGAGATGAGGAGCTTTGTTGCTTTCTTCTGCCCTCACTCTCCTTTCTCTCTGAGCACAGCTCTGAGCCCAGAGGAGGCTGAATCTGCCCTGGAAGCCACCCACTACTTCACCGAGGACAGCTCCTCAGAAGGTGAGCCATTGCAAAGTCCTGCTGTGGAGCCCAGGCCAGTGACCTGCAGCCCTGTAGTGGGCTTGGAGTCAGCCGCTGCCCTGGGAGCCCTGAGACCAGGGGAATCTGCCTCCCTCTGGGTGGGGGTCTGGGGGTATTCTCACTCCTGTTTCTCTTGTCTCTGCCCTCCTGGACACTGGCTTCTTCCCCCCACCCCACCCCTCCACCTTCCGTTCCTCCTCTTCTGCCCCTTCCAGCATCTCCTCTGGCCTCAGATCTGCATCTTTTCCTGTCATGGGAGACTCAAGGTCAGTCCCTGGGGGACCAGGAGGGGCATCCTCTGCATTGGGCTTCCCCAGAGCCTTGGGCTTAACAGTCTCCTGTACGGTCAGGAGACCTGTAAACCGTTGCCCCAGGGTCCCCGCCCTATGTGGACTTATCCAGAGGACACGTGCAGAGCCAGGCTGCTCTCACCAGTGGAGGGCAGTTGTAGGACACACCACACTGTGGGCATGGTGTGAGCACCAGGATGTCAGCTCAGCCGACACATGCAAAAGTATGGTCTGCACATTACAGGAAGAAATACAAGATACTATCATACAACAGTGTAAAATATAAAACGTGGATGATAGTGGTGGAGGGAAGTGGTGGGTGCCTTCCTTGGAAAATGTTTTTACATTCCACATGCTTTCAAACAAAAGTATGTACATTGAGTGCCTATTAGAAGTCATCTGTGCCTTGAAAGCATGTTAGGAGTTTCAGATCCAGGGTGGTGGTGACTTTCGGGGCATGGGATTTGGAGAGGCAACTGGTGCACTTATAAAAATGACCAAAACATCACCCTGTGATTTCAAGTACACACCAAGGATAATCCCCCCAAAGGGAAATTCAATGGGGTGGCTCCGGGCCATCCTGTTAATGATGTCAAATGCTCTTTTGGACTTGTCTGTGAAACTTGGGGACCTTGATTTCACACTTATAAATGAGAGAAGCAATGGACCTGCTGCTGTTTGTAACTTGGGCAAGCGGGGCTTTAGACTTTTCCCAGGCATTTCTGGGAGAGGCCACTACTGGAGGTACAGACTCAAGGAGTGGTCTCCATCCCACATCAAGAAGCCTGTGCCTGGAGAGCTGCCCCTTCCCTGCCACCACACCGCTGGCAAGGGCCATTCAGAGCTGGGATGCTGCCATCCTGCCTGAGGTGCCCCACTGGTCAGACTGATTCAGAGAACAGATCTAGGAGAGCTGGGTGGCCTGCTTTCTCCAAGTTCATGGTCATCGTGGGGAGCATAGCATGTGTCAACTCCAGCAAATGTTTCACTTTAAGAAATATGGGATTTAAGAAATACTGGTGGCATAGCGGCTGGGTGCAGTCCACATGCATCCCAAGGTCCCAGGTTCATGTCCCAGGGCCAGGAAAACAACCAAGATGAACTAAAATAAATAAAATGCCTCTTCCTCCTCTCTTCTTGCCTGCCTGGCTACTTACCTTCATTCCTTCCTGCATCTTTCCCTTAAAAAAAAAAAAAAATAGAAGAAGAAGAGAGGATTTGTGTACATAACAGTTGCCAGCAGCTGATGTGGAGGTCTCAGGTTTATTGGTAATTAGGACTCCCCTGAGTTTGACTTTTCTCAGCAGTAAAGTACAGAAACTGTATTCTCAGACTTTTTCCATAACGTGCAAGGGCATTCACTTACAAAGTATTGTATTCTTTAGAAAGAGAGGATGTGAGGGCTTCATGGGTTAATGAAACCAAATGAGATATGTGGGCCTGGCTGGCAGAAGAAGTAGCACGCAGGACCTGCTGCCCCAGCTGTGTGCTGCAGGGCTCCAAACACCCCACCGCCTCTGTGGTTTGGAGGCATAACAAGAATATTCTCTGTGTTCTATTCACTCTTTCGGTTGTCCAGAGACACTACGGCAAGAAGAGCAAGAGGAAGCCGGAAATGAGGACGTGCAAGAAAAAAGAGAAGGTAGATTTAGGGGGGACTCTGCTGGTGCTGGTAGGTCCCAGGGCCAGTGTGGTCTGGGCCACCCTCATTCCCAACACTGGCTCTCCCTGTGGAAACAATATCTTGAAGCAGGGCCTCAGTCTTACCAGCCTCAGGCCTGAAATGCTTGTAGCTATGAACACCCCCAAGTCCTCACTACCTCCCCTAGGGGCCTGCCAGCCAGCCTCCCTGATACCATGCTCTCTCCAGCCTCCACATGGTTTCATCACCATTTCAGGGAGACCATCTTCATTAACTTAGGTCAAACCTATTTCAGCATAACTAGGGATAGCAATGAGTGTTCTCGATGTTCTTCTCCTCACTGCCTCCCCAAATACTGAGTGTCTTATAACAGGCCCTGAGCATGTCCATGCCAGAGAACACCCAAACCCACTCACCTGCTGCTTCCAGCCCCCAGCCCTCTTTTTCTCATTTGGCAGTTGGAGATTAATCTTTTTCTCTCAACTACAGAGGAAAAAGGGACCAGTCCTCCCGACTATCGACACTACCTTCGAATGTGGGCCAAGGAAAAGGAGGTTCAGAAGGAGACAATTAAGGATCTTCCCAAGATGAACCAGGTAGGTCCATCAGAGCCTACAACAGACTTTCTGGAGAATCCTGACCAAGGCCAAGCTCTCCCTCGGGCTCTCACTACCCTCCCTCCCAGCCACCACAGGACGGTGGGAATTCTCCTGCCCACCTCTAGAGTCCTTGGTCACACAAGTCAGAGACAATTCCAGAAAGACAGGAAGCTAGCTGCCTCAGGGCTTTGTTCAGGGCAGTGTTTCATGGTGACTCATTTCAATTTAGTCAATATCCACAGACGAGAGATGCACAGGGGAAGGTTAGCTTCCCTTAGGCAGACACATACCACCTTTCCCAAGAGTGTCACAGCACTCGGCTCCCTCCCAGGCCCTGCACCACAGGTTGGGCACACACATGCCTGCCTATCCCCACTGCTCACTCTTCATTTTCTGGTCTGCAGTCAGGAGTGTGGTGCCTTGCCTAGGGTCTCACAGCCAGGACCTTGGATTCAGACCACAGACATCTAATCAAAGGCAGTTTTTGAGCTACAGCCTAACCATTGTGCCACTCTGCCCACAGGGGTTCCCTGCATACTGGGTGTTCTGTCACCCCAGGCCTGAAGAATGGGTTACCCCTCAGAGCAAGGCTTCATCCCATTCTCAGACCAGGAGGCCTGCACTGTGTTTTAAAGGTCTGGAACCTGATCTCCCCCGTCTCCTCAACTGACCAAGGCTGTACTTGCCTGTCACCACCTTCTAAAGATCTTCGTGAAGTTGAAGTTGCTTCTGATTGAAGAGCTGAAAAGTCCTGGCAGTCACTGGGCTTGAAAAGTATGATAGAAGTAGATCCATCAACACTAGCAGAGTGGACATGGGACCAGGAGAGACTCAATCCAATTTTCTGTGATCAAAGGCAGGCCGCTGAAAGGGTTGTGTGGTCAAGTCACTACCCTCCCTGAGCATGTATCCCAGTCAGTGAAACGGGCATGACAGGGTAGGTGTGTGGAGACAACTGACAAAAAATACCTTCCACCAGGTAGAATGGCCAACATTGTCAGTCTGGCTGATCCTAGCACAGTCTGACACATCTTTCAGCACTGCCTGTCCTTTTTCTGTTTTCCCCACAGGAGCAGTTCATTGAGCTGTGCAAGACACTTTACAACATGTTCAGTGAAGACCCCATGGAGCAAGACTTGTACCACGCCATCGCCACGGTGGCCAGTCTACTACTCCGTATCGGCGAAGTGGGAAAGAGGTTTTCAGTGCGGCCAGGCAGGAAGCCCAGGGACAGTGCCCCCGAGGAGGATGAGCCACCAGCCCCTGACCCCCCTCAGGACCCAGCCCAGGATCTTCAGCTCCCAGCTGCGGGGGACCCCCAGGCCAAAGCTGGTGGTGACACCCATCTTGGGAAAACCCCCCAGGATAGCCAGGTGGTGGGTGAAGGGGGTGGTGGCGAAGGGCAGGGCTCACCCTCCCAGCTACTGTCTGATGACGACACCAAAGACGACATGTCCATGTCCTCCTACTCAGTGGTCAGCACAGGCTCCCTGCAGTGCGAGGACCTGGCCGATGACACAGTACTGGTGAGCGGGGAGGCTTGCAGCCCTGAGGCCTCTGCCCGCTGCGGTGGTACAGTGGACACTGACTGGTGCATCTCCTTCGAGCAAATTCTGGCCTCCATCCTGACAGAGTCTGTGCTGGTGACCTTCTTTGAGAAGAAGGTGGACATTGGACTCAAGATCAAGGACCAAAAGAAGGTGGAGAGACAATTTAGCACCTCTAGTGACCATGAACAGTCTGGGGTTTCAGGCTGACAGTTATGCCAAGAGCGCTGACAGCTCTCTCCTCCTCCCTCTTCTCATTTCTGCTCAGAGATTCACTGCCCCGTTCTCCCCAGAAGCAGTGAGTTGTAAAAGGAAAGATGTCTGAAGAGCTGCAGTCAGGGCCCAGGCAGAGGCTCCCAGCCTGTATGGTATGCAAGGCTCTCTGAGTGGACTCTACTTGCCCAGTGCCTCTGCACCCCGTGCTATGGCCAGGCCACACGTGTTCTCATGGGTGCGCTCCTGTAGCTACATGCTCCGTGGGGGCTTTCCTGCCACTGGGCACAAGGAAGTAGGGTCCCATGCCTATGGGCAGCCAAGTGATGAGAACTTTCAGGTGTTCTCCAGGAGTCCCTGAGCCTGAGTACCTAGCTGAGGGACACAGGTGGGTGCCATGCAGGTTATTATTCTAAATGCTTTCAGCTTGTCATCCTCCCCATTAACCTTAAAGGACGTCGCTCAGGTCCAGAGCTACTTCCTTGTATTCATTTCAGTTGCTAAAAACGACACTGTGCTCAGTGCCTTAATAAATACCTGAAATAAATAAAACTATGTTGTATACAGAGCCTTAATGTGGCCCTCAACCACTCAGAGCCCGGCTCCTCCCCAGGCAGGTGTGGGGGCCCAGGCCGTGTTCCAGAGGTTCGGACTTATCCCAACAGGAGCTGAGGAAGATGGGAACATGGACAGTGCTGATGCAGGCATGGACCCGTGCAGAAGGGGGAAGCCCCCAGCACCACAGGTCCGAGTGGCATAGGTCTGAGCACAGATGTGACAGCCCTTGGATTCAGGAAGCTGACGGGGCCACAGACAAAATATCGATGGCCTGAGCCAGGAGGACCTCCTTGCCTCGTTGCAGAAGTTGATCACCAGTGACCAGCATTTGACCACACACAAGGTTACTCTTGTTTCTACCAAAAAAATTTATATCTGGGGTTGTCTTAGATTTTTTAATTTAAAACTTTATTGAGGTGTAATTTACCACAAAATTCGCTTGTTTTAAGTTACAACCCAATGAATTTTAGCAAATAGTTGTGCAGGCATCACCACAGTGCAGTTTTAAAATATTTCCATCACCCCAGAAAGACCCCTCCTGCCTGTGCACAGCCAGCCAATCCCTGTTTCCACCCGCAGCTGCAGGCAACCACTGACCTACTTTAAGTCCCCAGAGATTTTTGTTTTGTTTCATTTTCTAGGAAAGCTGCAAATAGGAATGAAGGCGAGAGAAGAGAAGAATCATTTAGTTAACAATTCATCTTGGGATATGAACCCTTGGGATGGATGTAGTTTATGCTGGCCGGAGGCAGCAGACTCAACCACTACATCACTAGAGTGCGCCTCTTTGTAGGTTTTTATGCATTTAAAACTAACCATTTCAAGCATACCCTTGTGGCTCAGGCAGCTGAGACACTGGCATGCAAACCACGTAGTATAGCCCCCACGACCCAGGTTTAAGACACGGGGCCAAGGTGAAAAACAAAATCACCAAACAAAGCTCTTTCTTCCTCCTCTTCCTTCCTTCTTTAAATACTTCTTTTTCCTCTCCCTTCTCCCTTAAAAAAAAAAATCTCCCTGATTTTATCTCATTTATAACTGCTGGGGCACAGTCTCAAAAAATGCATCCAAACAACATCCAGGAAACTAAACAACCAGTTTCTTAACAATAGTCATTACTTAATGTAACTTCCTTTCCCATATTTACACAAAGTGACCACATGCTTTGTCATAAAGTAATTTCAAAAGATTCATACCAGGAAGACAACTTTTGACATAATAAAAGTAAAGATATACATAAGAATCCCACACCATGGTGCGTCCTAGTGGAGTAGTGATTTGGTCAGCCCACATACATCCATGACCAGGGAGAACAACGAAGATGTACAATTAAATAAACATAAATAAAGTGCTGCTTCCTCCTCTCTCCCTTACCTGCCTGCCTGCTCACTTTCATTACTACCTGCACCTTTCCTTTAGAAAGATTTTTTTTTTAAAAAACCCACATCTTAAACTGGTCAATTAGAAAGATTTAAATAACTTGGAATTTGGATAAATGTTTTATATACCACATAGAAGTATAAATATGAGAATATACCCCAAAAATTAAACAATAGGATTTTTCATACAAGTGTATACAAATGGATAATAGTATATATTAATCAAACTGGAACAATATTCAAAATGTTTAGCCACCAGTGCCGTAACAGTAAACAATATATGGATACTACAAATAAAAATGTAAATATGTTTATTCTTTAGATAAACATAAGTTTTAAAACTGCTTGCAAAGTACTAATGTATCAACTCATCAAGCCATTCTTAAAATTCCCAAGAAATAACATGTATAAAAATTTTAAAAGGATTACATATTTATTGCAGAAAGGAGTAAAAATTATAGAAAAGTAAAAAAATTCTTAGTATTTAAGACAACTCCTCAGTATTTTAGTGGATTTTTTTCCTTTATCTTTTTCAAAGTAAAATTCATACCATATGTGATATTTTCACTCTCTTCATTAATCATAAAACATTTTGCAGATCCTCAAATGCAGAAATATACAAAGACCACTGAAATGCGATTTGTTGGCTTTCTTGTTGGTCCCGAGATGATTACGAGGTACAAAAACGGGGAAGCAGGCAATCACTGACCAAGTCTTGACTGCTTAGAAGTTGGGGTTTGGCTTTGGGGGCTGAATGTCGCTGAGGTTGTCATAGATGGTCTAGCATGTTTGTATGGGAGCATGTGTCGCTTAAGGACAGAGATACAGATAGGATTTTGTTGTGTGAACTTCAGGGTGTACTTACTACAAACCTAGTGATACAGCCGACTACACAGCTAGATCGTGTGGTGTGTATGTAGCTACACCCAGGCTGTAATCCTACACAGCATGTTACTGTACTGAATGCTGCTTGCACTTGCAACAGCCAGTTGTGTATCTAAACAGATCTCCACAGAAAACATAGTACACAAAATAAAATACAGTATAAAACTCCAGATGGTACATTGGCACAGAGCACTTGCCATGAACGGAGCTTGCAGGACTGATGTGGTTCTAGGTGACTTAGTGAGTGGCATGTGTGGTCTGGGACATTAATGGACATTCTTGCACGCTTTAAAAACACTCTACACTTAGGCTACACTAAATTTATTAGAATTTTTTTTCCTCAGTAATCAGCTTACTAGAACTATTTCCCTTTATATACTTTTCTTTTTTTTAACTTTTTGACTCTTGGCTAAAACTGTGTAGCACAGCTGTATACAATACTTCATAGCCTTATTCTGTGTCTTTTCTATTTAAATGTTTTACTTTTTAAACTTTTGATAAAATTTAAGACACAAATACATTTAGCCTAGGCCTACACAGGGTCAAGATCATCAATACCACTCTTTCACCTCCCTATCTCCTCACACTGGAGGGTCTTCAGGGGCAACTACTTGCATGGAGCCATCATCTCCTATGATAATCATGCCTTCATCTGGAATATGTCCTGAAGGACTGGCCTGAGGCTGTTCTTGAGGTGTTGCTTTTTTCAGAAATACAGACCTAGTTGTTTGCTTGGTGTGTTTCTTTTTTTCATCATAGATTTGCTTGCAATCAGATAATGCACTATGAACATTCCTCTCTTAATGAAAACATTTTGGTGTCAGGATCATGTTTTCAAACTTTTTAAGGAGCTTGTTGAGGTCTGCAAAAGCTGCTGCTAAACCCTTCACTGTAAATTTCCCTTGGGGTTCTTTTTCTTCTCCTGCACTTTTCTTTTCTCTTGACTCTTCTTTATGCGTTCCTGTTCCAGTTCTAACAACTCCTCATTGGTCAATTCCTCAGGCACCACCTCTAGGAGCTCCTCAGTGTCATCCTCATCCACACCCAGGTCAAAGTTGCTTGCCATCTCAAACACAGCCTTGTTGATTTTTGCAACTTCTTCATCCTTGGCAAATCCTTTGGCATCATGGACAAATCTCTTGAGTGTCTTCTTCCAGATTCCACTCATACACTACTTGGTGACATCACCGCAAGCCCAAGCAAGATTCTTGATGCAGTCATAAATGTTGTAATCTTTCCAGAATTGCATTAGTGTCCTCTCAGTGTCTTCCTCCATTGCAGCAATCACCTGGACAAACGTTCTCCTCAGGTAGTAGGCCTTAAAAGCTGCTATAACTCCTTGATCCATTGGTTGGCTCAAAGAGGTGGTGTTTGGTGGGAGAAACACCACTTCGATACTGGGATGAAGATCCCCAATGAAAGGAGGATGTCCAGGAGCATTGTCGACAATAAGCAAAATCTTGAAAGATATGTTATTCTCCAAACAATACTTCTCCATTTCGTTGGCGTTAACAATTCAGGAGGGCATCTTGGAAGAGGAGCTGGGTCATCAATGACTTCTTATTGCTCCTATAGTCCACTGGCAGTGTGTGCTTAGTGATACATTTGAAGGCTTTGGGGTTCTCACTGTGCCAGATCACAAAGGGTTTTCATTTGTAGCCTACAGCATTGTCCCCAAGCAAAACTGTTATCCTGTCCTTGAAAGCCTTGGAACCTGGCATTGACTTGGCCTCTTTATGAATGAAAGTTCTTTCAGGCATACATTTCCAGAATAGGGAGTTTTCATCCATATTAAAGATTTGCTCTGGCAAGTAATTTTCCTGCACAATCAGCTTATCTAGAGTTTCCAAAAATTTTTCAGCTGCCTTAACATCAGTACTAGCAGACTCACATTATACAAGGAATAACGATTTTTGAATCGTTTAAACCACCCAGAGCTAGCAATAAATTCAACATCGTAATCAGGTCCAGCCTTTTCTTTCAACATTGCAAACAAACTTTTTGCTTTGGTCATGATCATCATAGTGCTGAGAGGGATATGTTTCTGTGTCTGGTCATCAATCCAGGTCATTAGAAATTTCTCCATATCTGATATAGGTCCTTCTCAAATTTTTGTTAGTCTTCTTGCTTTTAATGAAGCAGATCCTTTAACAGCTTCTGTCACTTTGTTCTTGTTCTTCAAGATGGTAGCTATGGTGGAGTGGGACATACCTGACTGACGAGCAATACCCATCACTGATTTTCCACTTTCATCATCCTTAATCACTTTTAATTTCATTTCCAGGTCAATCACTCGATATGGCCTCTTACTGGCAACATTATCAGAGGATTTTGTACGTGTAGGGGACATAATGAACAAAACATGAGATAAAACCAAACACGGGAAAATGATGCTATAGGCTGCTGGTGGTATAAAATACTAGGACATATTAGCTACCAAGTCACTAGGCAATAGGAGTTTTGGGACTACCTTCACATAGGCTGTCCTTCATTACCCGAACTAGTTATCAGAGCATGATTGTATTCAGTCTTGCAAACAATTCTTTAAGTATATTTGGTTTTTGTCTATCATCTTATTGTGCAAATTTGGAAAATAAAATAATCTAAAACCCTAACCCCCATAACTGGAAATAATGCCTAGATTTTTATATCTTTGAAATTATATTCATTTTGTAACTTCCTAGCTTCCCAACAACACATACGCCTGAATTTTCACTTCAAACTCAGACTGTAACAAACCAGCATACTGGTCCATCCTGCTTTATCTTAAGCAATCACTCTTTAGGGCATTCATTTCCATTTTTTCCTGTTATACTTCAAGGAACACTGGCGCATAAACAACAAATCTGGGTGATTCGGATAATTTTCTTAGGACACAGGTAATTGGCAGATTGCTTTTCATAATGGTTTTCCCATGTTAACATCTACCAGCATCCTCTAAAAAGGGTTCCTTCGCACCACATCCTGGTCAGGATTGGGAGTTTTCTTTTAACAAGCTGGTCTATGATGTCGGGCAGATCTTGTCGTGGGAGGCTGTGTTAGAAGGCCAGTGTGGTTGGGACAGAAGATGACTGATAATCCTCCCCGCTCGGAGAGGGACTTGCCCCTCCGCCTTCCAGGTGGGATCACAGTGGGGCTTTCTCTCCTGGGGTTGCAAGAGGGATTGGTTTTCCTTTTTCGCTGACTCCCAACTCCGTGCCTGTCTTCCGGAGATTCTCGACGCTCTGCATCAAAGGCTCCACCTCCGCCAAGAACTCCGGAAATTTTTCCAACCACGAGGTGGGTGAGCTGCAGCAGGGAGGCGTCCTTCCAGCTTCCTCTGTATGACACGAAGAAGACAAGTAGGAGCAGTACTGCAATGGCCAGACCCTGAGTAACACCTTGAGGTCCTGCCCTTGCAACGCCAATCTTCCCAGAGGGGAACAGGCGCAGGTCCGACAGCGAATCGGACACCTTGAAGGACAAAATTCACAAGCGACAGAGCAGCAGAGAGCGCAGCTCAGCGCTGAGACTGCAGGACTCCTCCGTCAACCGCCGAGACTTCCGTGGCTGGAACGCCGGGGGGCGGGACCTGGGCGGGCGGGCGCACGCGCACAGGGCCCTTCCGGGCTCTGCTGGTACTTGAACGCATGCGAGGGGCGGGACTTGGGCGTCCTAAGTGCAGAACGCAGTTGCACGGGCAGGGACGGCGGTGGCTGCGATGGCGCCGCCTCAGCAGTCTCGGGTACTTCGATGCTGCTACTGCCATCTCTTCCAGGCGCACCAGGTGGGGCGAGCGTCGACCTCCCCCTCCTGCCGGCGCGGGAATGGCGGGCAGGATGTGATTGGGTGCCGGTGGGCTGGACCCCCCTCAGGCCCTACCTCAGGCTTTAGCGCGTCTCCTGAGGTTACAGAGTGTACCTGGGACACAAGTAACGATGCCTGTTCTGAGAACTGGGTTTTTTTTTAATGTCATTTCTCCATAAGTTCCTGGACTTTTTTATTTATTTATTTATTTTTTTTTTTACTTAATTCTCGTAAAATTCATAGAAACCAGGGGGATAATAGTTTCTGCGGCGGTGGCTTCGTTTAGTTCTGGCATGTAGTTGGGGAAAACAGGTTGTGGATAGGCTCTTATGCAGAGTCAAGCCCTCAAAGTGATTTATCCTCCATTAAAATTTAAGGAAGAAGACGTATTTGTAAAACTGAGACACGACTAGGCGCCCCCTGGTGTCATTCCTTGGCTCTACCTGCGTCTTTCTGCGTAGGGCCCCTGCTCCACAAAGCTGAGACAACACGCGCCTCGCGCTCCAGTCTTTTAAACGTTTTCTTCCCTGTCTTTCCTAACGTAAGATAGTATATTGTTCTTTCCTGGATCCTATTCTGTCTCCTTGCTTAATGTCACCTAACACTGCCAGTCTGATTCTGATAGCTCCCTCCTAGTTATTTGCTAATCTGATGTACCCTGAATAAGTGATACATAGTATCAAACTTCTTCAAAATCTATGTTTAAAGTCAGTGTGCTGCTGAGTATGCACCTACAAGCTTGCTGAGAATTTTTAAGGGCTCTTTAGGGACTCAGAAACGTTTTACCTGTCTCATTTTTTTTACTTTTCTGGAAGTTGAGAATAAATGGAAATCCTTTCCATTTTTAAGTTATTGCACATATATAATATAGTGCATGCTCTCATGGCCATTTTCACCTCCACGAAAAGAGATTTGAAACCAAAAGGGGGAAAGGGTTTTAACAGTTACAGCGTCTGCCTGTGTATTAGGCAATTTGACACATTTAATTTCATCAACTCTGAACTAGATATTTTCATTTTACAGAGTAAGAATACTGAAATCAAGTGATCTTTCCATCTACTAATAGAACCAGAACAATCCCATTACACACATCCTGTTATACATACTCTCTCTTTCCATCCCTCCAGAACAAGCCAGTTACTAGTTAGTATTCTTCTAAGCTATTGTATTTTTTTTTCATATGTTTCTTACTTGCATATGTACCCATGGAAAAATACACAGTTTTTATTGTGTTTGAAGGTAGATCCTGAGAAGTACAATTGCTAAATCATAGGATATACCCCCTTAAATATGTATTAGAGATTCTACTTGTCTTCTTTAGAATGCTTTTAGGTACTTCCCCCAAAACCATGTTGGTTTTTGTAATAGGATCATAGTAATCATTAGTTTTTGTGAATCATCCAAGACATCTTTGTGACGTTAAGCATGTTATTTCATTCCATTTCCTCAACTGTGGTCCCCATTAATAACATTAAGTATTTAGCCAATTCCATTGGTTAGTGTATCCAGAAAAAAAAAAAATTGTAAATAAGCATGGAAATCCTTGGCTTGATCTTGACTTTGATGGGAATTCTGGTAGTGATTTTGCAGTTTTAGAGCTAAGTATAAGGCATTTTATTTATTTGTTTATTTAAAGAGCAGTCAGAAATCAACAGAAGTAGGCAGGCAGGAAGGAAGAGAGGAGGAAGAAGAGTTTGTTTATTTTGGTAATGCCCCCTCCGTACCCCTACCCCAGGTTGCAAACCCTGGTCCTTGGGCTTTACGTGAACTACTCTGGAGTTACAGACTCAATGCCTGAGCCACCAGGGCATGCCAGCTTTTTAATCACATTAAGAGAGGCCCCATGTAGTTAAATTTATCAGGAATCAAAATTAAATGGTATGGAATTATTTTTCAGAACCACTGGAGACAGAAGTTAAACTCAATTTTGTTTCACCCTGATGGCCAGTTTTCCCACCACTACTTAATAAATAACTCTTTAAACTCTTAAAATGCCACCCTTTTGCAAAATATATACAAATATCAAATCATGTACTCATAAAAGTAATATAATGTTATATGTCAGTTAGACCTTAATAAAAAAGTGCCACCCCACAAAATAAGAAATACAAAATATATTTTAAAAACTCAAAACATGTCACCTTTATAATATACTAAATTTTCGTTCATATTTTGGTTCTTTTCTGAACTCTGCTTTTCCATTGATCTCTAATTATTATTTCTGATCCAGTTTACCTATTTTAAGTAATTAAGCCATATTCCTGAAATTTCATTGTAGGTGAAAAAGAGTTGCAAATGGACATGTAAAGCTTGTGGAGAGAAGCAGTCGTTTTTGCGGGTAAGAAACAGATCATCTGATAACGTTGCCAAAAAGCAGGTGGGACCCAGCCCTGCAGAAGGGTGTTTATCATAGAGCCCTACATTCCTCTGTTGGGCTCAAGTTCACTAGATACAGAGTTCTGCTCCCTAGGTTCCTGTTTCTTCAGAAAGTAAAATCAATGGAGCACTGCCTGGCAGATATCTTCATTTGTTTATTCATTCAAGAAGTATTTATTGAATCAAGGGAAACAATGAAAGGTAAAACTATAGTCATTCTTGTTCTCACAGGTCTGCTTCTGTGGAAGCGGAAGAAAACTAATACACACACACGTATGTAATTTAAAACTAGACGGAGCACAGTGAAAGAAAAATGCAGGGCCATGTGAGGTGATAACCAGGGAACAAGACTCAGTGTGGGGCGAGCAGGCAGGGTGAACAGACAGTTCTTGGCAGATTCAGGTGTGGGAAATGGTGGGCTCAGGAAGTGGAGGCCATCAGGAGAGACTCAAATGGGTGGGACTGGGGAAACGCATTGGAAATGACCTTATTTAGCCTGCTTCTTTTCACTTAGATCATGGTTATTCAAATCCATACCTACTGACTCACCTGATCTCTTCAATATCAAACTATTCTGTGTCTTTTGCCTCTTAGAGCCCAGAGCTCACCTGCTCTGGCCCTTGATGCCACCTCCCCCATCTCATCTTAACATTCTTCTCCCTCAGCCACAGAGACCTTGAGCTACTTCACATCTGCCCCCCTCTCAGGAACTTTGTATTCATTGTTGGGGCTTCCCCTCATTGTTCTCATTATTCCAATCCCACATTACGTCCGAACGCCTTTACGTGAGCATTGTTTACTGCAGACTATAAGCTCCAGGAGAACAGAGACTTTGCCTGTTTTATTTACCAATTTATCCTCCATACTTAGCACAGTGCGTGGTACGTAGTAAGTGCTTGATAAATATTTGTTGAATGAATAAATGAACAATCCCACATTGATGGGCATTTGATTTTAGTGTAGTCTGCAGGCATACCCCGATGGAGTAATGATTAGGCATAATCTACATGTATCCCAAGATCTTGGCTTCATGTCCCAGGGCCAGCAGGAGCAACCATGATGAACAATTAAATAAAATAAAGAAAATGTTTTTTTCTTCCTCTCTCTTCCTACTTGCCTGCCTACACCTTTCCTTTAAAAGCAAAACAAAAAACTCTGCAATAAAGCTTCTTACAAATACCTTTTTCTTCCCGTGACCAATTATTTCCTGAGGACAAAATCCTGGAAATTAAATTGCTGATTTAGATGATATCTATACTATATCCAAACTATTTTAGTTGAGGATAATAGGAAAAAAAAAAAAAAAAAAAACACATTTCAAATAAATGAAAGAGAAAATAATCACATTCCAAAATGTCTTAAGCAAACTTAAAAAGTGTACTCGCAAGAAAATAGGATATCTTGAGGAATCTAAGGGAGGAATATCCTCCTTGACCCTTGGAAGAACCAGCCCCTGAAAATCTGCCAATAAAGCAAGCATCGTCTCGTCTCCTTCTCGCTCTCTTGGTTTCTCCCCTGCACACTCACCCTTCTCACTCAGTTTCTCCCTACATTTCCCACAGACACACACCTGTTTTCTCTCCTTCAGAAACAGTTCACACTAACAGACCATGAAATACGATTGCAAGCAGGTGGAAAAGCTGAGTCCCAAATTATAAACTCTTAGGAGAAGAAATCTGATTGGTCTGGCTAACTCAGATGTCCACCTTTGGCCCAGTCAACAGGGATGGGTGGGGATGGGTGGTCAAGTCATCTGTCAACAAGTATAGCTGCTAGGCCTACCCTTAGATTGGGTCTCAGCAGACAGGAGTCTGGCTCATGAACTAGGCAGACACATACATAGTGACTGCTGCCTATTTTAAATGTCACTATATATTTCTGAATTCTCTATGAGAAGGCTTTGCCTTCCTGTCAGCATCTCCATGCATGTGTAGGGGTTATGATTTATGGTTAAGTAAGCTGCAATAACAAATAGACACCAAAATTATGGTGGTTTAACACTATGAAAGTTGTTTCTCTTGCTTTTGTTATACTTCTAGGAGGAATTAAGGTAAGCAGTGTGGCTGCCTGTAGTATGATCATGCAGGGGCCAAGGCTCCTGTCTAGAGAGTCTGTCATTTCCTGAAGCCACTCTTCTGCTGCCCGCAGCCACTGAACCAGGCAGGAGCATGGAGAACTTCCCTGGGCGTTTAGGGTCCAGGCCTGGAAGTAGCTCACATTTCACTGGAAAGAACCTAGGCTCATGGCCTACCTAACTGTAAGGAAGACTGGAAAATGTAATTTTGTTTGTGTCCACATGCACTTTAGTGTTCAGCCAGCATCTCTCATGCAGGAGAACATATATCAGATACAGGTTATTTTTTTAACTTGGCCATTCTCCTCTAATTCTCCTCCCATTCTCACTTGAACTGACTCCAAACGGAATTTCACTACCCATCAATTCACTATAATTGCTAATGTCAATGTCAGAAGTGATCTCTGTGTTGCTGAAAACAATGATTAGTTCTTATCCTCAAGTGACTTGTGTTATTGGCAGTATCCATCACAACTTATCAGTTTCTGTTCCTTGAATCATTGTCCTCATTTGGACTACCAGTCATCCTACATCTGATTTTCTTTCTGTCCTGGCTATATTTCAATCTTATGCTAGTTTTTTCCCATCTCTGCAACTTCTAAACATTAGACTTCTCTAGAACTCAGCTTTTTTTTGGACCTCTAGCTACACTCATTCCCTTAGTGATATGAAATGAGATCATCTGACAACTCTGCGGTGTCTGTCTCAGACCCCAAGCCTGTCCCTGACCTTGTGTGCAGTCCCACCCTATTGGCTTTCTATCCATTATCTAATAGGCACCCCAAACCTATTGTGTCCAAAGTGGAAACTCTCCCTTTAGCACAACTGCTGCTATCCCATAATCATCCCTATTTCTTAAGTGCCATGTCCTTCTTTTCCAGTTATTTAGGCTTAAAGTCATCCCTGACTCCTTTTGCTTTCATGCTTTTTATTCAGTCCATCAGCAAATTTTGTCAGTCCACCATCAGAATATTCACAGATTGGCCTGACCAGTTGTTACCATGGTGATCAGAGCCACCTGTACTATAGTCTGCTCGCAGCACCACAGCCCAAGGGGCAGCTAACACATGCACTAGATCACGTCACTCCCCAGCTCAGACCTTCCAGGTCAGAACAAAACCCATGGTCCTATAGGCTGGGCCCAGTTTAGGGGACCTCAGTACAAAATGAAAATGTGGGGTGCTTTGTTCAAAAGCAGAAAAGCAGTACTGTTAAAACTACTAAAGTATTAAGCTCTCTTTTATGGTCCCTTGATTTTTTATGATAGCTCGTATTTACTACTTAATGTCTTCCTGACATAACCGGGGTACGCTGAACGATATGTCTGAACAAGGTACAGGTGCTGCACGAGGGCTCTGCTAGCCAATGATTTCTGTGGAGTCTGGCAGCAGGGAGGACAGAACGGAGGAGATTGCGGGCTATGGTGAGCCCTACTGGGAACAGGACTTGTAAAACTACAAATACGACTGGAAGTCTGTGATCTCAGGCCATTTTTGCTGGCTATAAGGGATCTCTATAACCAGAGAGTACATAGCTTTTCTTAAAAGTGAAGGTATTTACGCTCAAAATGAAACTGAATTTTACCTAGGCAAGAGATGTGCATATGTGTACAATACCAAGAACAACACTATGATCCTGATGGCAAACCCAACAGAACCAGAGTCATCTGGGGAAATAAAATGTGTCCATGGAAGCAGCGGAATGGTTCCTGCCAGATTCCAAAGCAGCCTTCCTACAAAGGCCATTGGACACAGAATCTGGGTGATGTGCCCCTCAAAGATTTAAAAATAAATAAAAGTATCTTTGTAAAAATAAATGTCTTCCCGGAGCAAAGAAAAACATTTACAATTACTAACATGAGTTTTACCATTTACCTCTATATGGTTTTACACCAGTTTTAAATTCAAAGAGCATTTAGCACCTGTGTAGAGTAGATAAGGAGTAATGTAAGAGTGTTTAGCATATATGCAGAATCACCAAAATGGCACAGTTTGTACTTTGCAGCTCATATTTCTTTCTCTTTTTTTAGAAGAAAGGTCAGGAATAAGGGTGAGTGGTCAGGCCGGAAGAAAGAGGAAGAAGTATTTCATTTATGTATTGCTCATCTTGGTTATTTTCCCCGGATCTGGGTCTTGAACTGGGTATCCTGGGATATATGTAACTATGACACAGTGAACTAACTCACTGGGAACAATGACTTGTACATATTTCATTCTTACAAGGTCAATGAAAATGCTGCACAAAATGTACTAAACTGATTTTACTTCATTCTTGACATCTACACAATCTACCAGTACTCTCTACCTTCATGCACTTTCTGACGAGTAAGGAGGTACTGAGAGGAAAGGAACCATGAGTCACCCTTGCCTTCTGTGTCATTTTCAGCTACAAGAGTAAGAAAAGCTATAACCGGGTTCTTGATTATTTCTGGTTTTTAAAACAGCAGTTCTCTTGAGAAGCCTGGCCTCTCAGGCTGTCTGTGCCCCCACATACTCAGGTGTAAATAGTACACACACTCTCTAGGTAGTTTACAGTCTCCATGAATTGTGAGCCCACTGGAATTTTGTGCTTCTGGACCTTCAAGAATACTGTGTACTGATAGGGTGGCACAGAACACTGGACACGTTTAGTGAGTATGTGTTTCTCCTCTGCTCATAGACATACCTCATTGTCCCATCAGACTTCATTTCTAAAACACCTAAACTGGTGATGATTAAGAATTTCAAGATGGCAACAACAGATCAGATCTCATGCCAGTGAGACTGGTTCTGCTGATAGTAGGGCCTAAGCTCACAAATTTTATCTCCTACTATCTTTCCCCTACATCCCTTAGCTCCAGCCATGTGACTTCCCCACTTCCTCTAAAACACCAGACTCAAGGGTTTTGAACTGATTTTCATTTCATTGCTATGCTGAATATTCTTTCCCCAAGTATCTGCATGACTCGTTCCCTAATGTCTTCCTTTTCTGTGCTCAGATATCACTTTAATCTTCTATTCCTTGACCACTTTAAATACCCTATACAAAATTATCTAATCTGTCCCAACTATCCCATATGCATATCATTGCCATATTTTCCTCAGTGGCACTTTCTACCATCTGACAGCCATATTGACTTTCATGTTTGTTATAAGTCACTTTATAAGCCATGTTGACTTAGGTGTTTGTTATCTGTCTCCTGTCTCTAGAATGTCAGTTACATGATGAGAGTATTTTTGTTCACTTCTGTCTTTGTCCTAGTCCAGGGCCTAGTACATAATAGGTGTTCAGTAAATATTTATTGAACAAAAAAAGTAGCTGTGGAGTGAAAAGCAAAGATACCTCATTTTTTTGTGTACTTTTTTTATTATCAGTAAGGAGTAAATATAATTTTCTGTGTTTATTGGCAACTTTTATTACTTTCCTGAATTTCTTTTTTTATGCTCATTTTGTGTGGGGTTTTGGGTTGAAAATAAGTAGAGCTCAGAACAACCAAATAAACTATTAGCTCCTGAGACTGTGAGTTGGAAAATCACTCCAGAAACAACAAATAGTTCTTAGAATTCCACCTTAGTACTTCAGGTATCTTTGGGCCTTGCAGTATGCAGCTTTACCACCCCCAAAGTACAGCTCTAACTGATCTGTTTCTCAGCATTCTTCAAATTTAGCATGTTTTTTGTTTGTTTTTTTCTCTCAGGCTTACGGTGAGGGCTCTGGTGCTGACTGTAGATGCCATGTCCAAAAATTAAATCTGCTGCAGGGACAGATTTCAGAGACATCTCTCAGGTACAGTTGTTTGAGAGGGGCAGTTATCTTTTCCCTGTTTGCTCTTGAGTGGGCAGTAGGAAATATGTGATGGGGAAATCCTGTAGATTTCCATGTCTTATAGCCACGCGATACCCTGAACAATATTCCCCATGAAAACAACTAAAAATTCCTAAGTTTATACATTTAAATACAAGCATGCATCATTTAACAACATTTCACTAGACAACAGATTGCATATACGACTGTGGACTATTTCATATAGCTTACTTAGGTGTGTGTAGTAGGCTATTCCAGATAGATTTGTGTATTTATACTCTTAATGACATCTGCATGGTAGCAAAATAACCCAGCAAGCATTTCCCAGAACATACTCCCATCACTAAGTGATGCATGATTGTATATTAAATATATTTAAACATACTAAATTTTATATGCATCAATGAAATGACAAGAAAATAAATATAACTCTCAGAGGTCAAAAATGAAGCAAAATCCCAAATCCTGAGAGTAAGCATCTAAGCTGCTGAGATGATTGAGACCTGGTGGCCTAGAGCTTCCATTTAAAGCACTGGCAGGGGCCAGGGTGGACGACGGGACGTATAGGAGACAAAGTCTCCAGTCTGTTCAGTTTGGAAGACGAGTAGAAGACAACCACATAAAGTAAGTCCCCAAAGGACTATCCCACCATTGTACAAATGAGCTAGAAATGCACCCATTCTGCAATAGGGAGCTCACCTATGTTGACTCTGACACTGGCTGAAGAGGGAAAATAACTCTCCAGGATTTTATAAGCATAAGGAAACCATCACATGGCTTTTCAACCTTTTAGATATACTGTGTGAAAAGAATTTATTTTTAAATGGTCTCAGGAACAGAAATAAAGAACTGTAAATCCTCTCTGGAGCATTCACCATGCCTGAAAGAATTCCCACCTCATTCCAAGGAGAATATACGCAGTTAAAAAAAACTAAACACTCAAGGAGACATGTCACCACAAGCAAAAGACACAAAAACAACAGACTGAGAAGCCAGACCCACAAAGATTTCAAAATACATAATACTGTATGTTTCAAATATTTAATGAAATAAAAAGGGTTGAAATATGAGGAGCAAGGGACTTTTAAAAATTACCCACGGGGTTTGCAAAAGAACCAGAAAGAGATTTTAGATAAAAAGTACAATCGTTCAAATTAAAAATTCAGTGGACAGATTAAACATAGTTGAAGAGAGATTACGGAAATAAAAGATAAGTCTAAAAAAGTTATCCACGATGGAGCCCAGAAAGATGAAAATGTGGAAAGTAAGAGTGGAGGGAATTGAACGATACCAGAGAAGTGTTCCAGCAAGAAAATAAAGAGAAGGGGACAAAAGCAGTATTTGCAGAGAAAAGAACAAAACGTTTTCCAGAATCAAAGTTTTAGTTACATTTTAGATTCAGGAAACACAATAAACACCAAACTGGATAAAGTCATCACTTTATTTGTAAACAGCCTGATTGTGCCTGTGGGAAATCGTAATGAGACTATGTAAGCAGTCCTAGAGCTAATAAGTAATTTAGCAAGATCGTAAGATGCATGTCAACATATAAAATTAAGTTTTATTATTTCTGCATAAAGGTAATAAATAGGCACACCCTGCTGGAGCAGCAACTACGTCAGTCACATCCAAAGGAGCAAGTCACACACCCCTGGGTTCAAGTTCCGGGACTGGAAGGAAAGCAACCATTTGTGAACAGCTAAAGGAAAATAAAATGCCTCTTCCTTCTCTCTTCCTGGCTACTGACCTGCTTGCCTTCATTCTTACCTGTTCTTTTCCCTTGAAAAAAATAAAATAAATGTAGTAAATAAATGAAAATTTTAAGGATAAAATATCATTTAATAGCATTAAAAATGAAATACTTAGGGATAAAAATAGCAAAAAATGTGTGAGATCTGCTCAGTAAAAACTATAAAATATTGCAAAGATCAAGAAGATCTACACTTAAATGAATAGGTATACATGAATTGGAAAACAATATTGTTAAAATATTACTTCATCCTAAAGTGATCTGTAAAGTCAAACACCCCAATCAAAATTCAGCAGACTTTAAGAATTTGACAAACTGATGCTAAAATTTAGAGATATAAAGGATCTAGAGTTGCCAAAACAATTTTGGTAAGAACAAAACTGGAGGACTTCAGTCTACTTCAAGATTTAGTATATATAGAAACTTACCAAGAGGATGCATGATATTGGTGAAAGGCTAAAACTATAGATACATCTGAAGGTGAATGAATAAACTATTTAGTAGATTCATACAGTGAAATCCAAAACCAAAAATACCCCAAAACCATGGAAGGCACGCCCTGGTAGAATAGTGGTTTGGTCAGCTGCCTTTGGCAGGTGCAATTGGCATGCATCCCAGGGATCCTGTCTTATGTCCCAGAGCAGAAGGGAACAACCAAGATATACAATTAAATAAAATAAAGTGCTTCCTTCTCTCTTCCTACCTGTCTGCATCCGCTCACCTTCATTCCTACCTACACCTTTCCTTTAAAAACAAAAAAACGGGAGTGGGAATCTCAAAAACATTGCTAAGTGAAAGAAGTCAGACACAAAAGACTACAGATTGAGGGATCAGTGACTTTTCTCGGAAGGAGAGAATAGCCTGCAAAGATACTTAGGGAATCTTTTGGGGTAACAAAAATTTTGTGTCATCAATTATAGCTCTATTAAAAGTGTATGTCTTGATTGGGGTGATAACTTGAAAGGTATAATTTACCAAAAACTCATCTAACTGATAATTAAAAGAGTGCATTTTAGTGTACGTTTAATTATTCCTCCGTACTTAGGTTTTTGGGGTTTTTTTAAGTGAAGGTACAGGCAGAAATGAAGATGAGGCAGGCAAGAAAAGAGAAGGAAGAAGGATTTTATTTGATCTTTATTTAGTTGGTCACACTGGCTGTGCCCCCCCCGCCCCCCCCAAACCCAGGACTCAAACCCAGGGGCATGTGGCCTGCACTCCTTTGGAGGCAATTGACCTAACTACTACTCCACAGGGGTGTACCTCAATAAGTTAATGTCGTTTTTGGTTTTTTTTTTTTTTTTTTTTTAAGAAAAGGTCAAGGTAGGAAAAAAGGCAAGTAGGCAGGCAGGCAGGAAGAGAGAGGAGGAAGCATCTTTATTTTACTTTTACTTAGTCATCACACTGGTTGTTCCTCCATGCCTGATCTGAGACTCAGACCCAGGGTATGTGGTTTGCTCTCGGAGGTGATGACCTAAGTACTGCTCCACCAGGGCACACCAGTAACGTAATTTTAAAAGTTAAAAATAATATGCCCTTTGACACAGCAACATAAATTGTAGAACATGGAAAACAAATTGAAAAACTGAAAAGTAACTGCAGAGAGGATAAATCACCTATAAAAGAACAATAGACACCTAACATTAGAAGCAAGAAGACAGACTAGTTTCTTCAAATTGCTGAGAGATATCCTTTAGCTGCTGGAGCTGAGTTCCTGAATCTGTAGGAAGGTAATGGAGTTCTGGCCAGTAGTTGGCAGTGCACTGCTTATCAGAACATTGACACATTGGCCACGTGGCAGGGTTGGTGTCATACTTGCATGACATTTCATCTTCCTGATCACCCATGAGGTGGTTGCTTTTTTACTTTTCTTTACAGATGAGAAAACTGAGGCAGAAGTGTCCCACATTTGGCACCATTTGGGGTTCTCATAGTTCACTGGACAGATCTGTCAAATGATAACCTGCCTGACATGAATGGACATGGCTTTGGCTCTAACCTCCAGTCTTCACACAATAAATGTTTTTGGCTGGCCATCTAGCTCCACTTAAGGCTCTCTTCATGTGAAAGAGCTTTGCTGTCCCTGGGAGACTGGATGAAGTCAGTATGATACACCACGTTCAGCAAAATGCCTTCTCTTTTGTAATGGTTGAGATGTGGCCCAGCCGTAAAGACTCTTGTGACCCTGTGCAGTGCGACATCTCCATTGTGCTAGGAAGGAGTTCTGTGCTATAAGAGTTCAGCTGACATTACTTTTCCCTGAGAAGGGCACGAGTATGTGATCATCACAGTCGCCATGTAGTATTATCCTTGTTAGTAGATGAGGAAACTGGGATACAGTGTTCTATCCAAGGTCACACTGTCATGATGACAGCCAGTCATTGGTAAAACCAGAATACAAACTCTGGTCTTGGTTAAATGTGCCTCTTCTGTCCTTTGTCACTTTTCCTATTGATGGAAGGCTTAGCCATCTAAATCTAAGGAACAGATGGTCCTACTGCACAGGCCTGCTGGAAGATGACAAGCCTCTAGGTTCGTTAGAACAGTCTGTGGTATCCATTGTCCTACTCTTCCCACCTTCCTGGGTTTTGTTTTTGTTTTTGTTCTAATAAAGAGAGAAAGGAAGGAAGGGAGAGAAGGAAGAGGCATTTGAAGGAAGGAAGGGAAGAGAAGGAAAATAATAAACTCGTTCATTTTTGTTTTTCACGTGTCAGGTCTCAACCCCAGGTCCTTGGGCTGTATGTGAGTTGCACACCAGTAGCTCAGCCCGAGTCACCAGGGCATGCCCTTCCTGGCTTTTACAAAAGATGTGTGTACAATCTCTCTTTAAGTTCTCTGGAAGAACCTGTGAATGCCCATGAAGAAGAAAATGCAGGGGCTTGGCAGGCTGACCATTCAAATCTGCAGGTAAGCCAGCAGCACCCATGTGGGCCCAGTCGGGGAAGAGGTTCATTAGTTATTTGTCCTGAAAACAGTTGTCGATGCCATCAACTGATAGACACCTGACTTATAGCTAGAGGGAACACAAAAATAAATAAACATGTCCCTTTTTTAAGAGACAGCTATGTGTACAATTATAATACTCTGTGAAAAGCACTTTTTCTTCTGACTGCCGGGAGAACTCTGAACTCAACTTGAACTTCACTTCCTTGTGCTTCTGCCCTGGTCTCACAGCATTCTGGCACATCTCTGGTAGGGAGAGGATGCTGCTGTAAAGGACCTGGGTTTCCATGTTTCCTGTCTCTAAACAAAGCCTGGGTAAAGTAGGTGCTCAGACAGCACTGGGTAGGCAGTGAGGATAAGCTTGAGTGAGTAGGTGGACACCACTGGTACATCCAAGATGACATGGTATGTGGAACACTGTCCTGCCGGAATGGACAGAGTGGGAACCACTGTCAGAAGGCTCTTTGCCCTCTGGGGCAGAGCCCGACCTTCACTCAGTCTCCATCCCTCAGGGAACATCCTCTCTCTGCTCGTTTCCGCTAACTGTATTGTATGAAGTACAGAATATGCTTAGGCACACCACTTTGACAGAGCAGCTCTTTCTTACACTTTTGGGTCTGTATATCCAGTTTTGTCTTAGACTTGATTTCACATCATCTTTCCTATAGGAAATAATTGTGTGCCCTGATGGAGTAATGGTTAGGTCATTTGCCTCCAAAGGAGCAAAAGCCTTGTGCTTCTGGGTTTGAGTACAGGTTTCAGGAGGAAGCAACCAGTGTGAACAACTAAGTGAAAGTAAAATGGGGTGCTTCTTCCTTTCTCTTCCTGCCTACCTGCCTGCCTACTTGCCTTCATTCCAGCCTGTACCTTTCCATTAATATATATATATATATATATATATATATTTAAAGATAAAGAATATAGTGAGAATACTATGCTTCCTTATTATTGAACATTTATTTCCAAACTTTTGCTACTATTAATATTTGTTAATTACACTTTGATAAGCATCTCTGGACCTTTTTCTTTATTTGGAACCACTGGGTCTGGGAGTGTAGATGCTTGCAAAGTTCTTGATAAGTAATCCCCTGCAGTTTTCCCAAGCTCTGAGGTTTTGTGCACCATCCTCAGTAGTGTCTCAGGATGCCCATCTCCCTGATACCTTCCTCCAAATGGTTTTCCTGGTGACAGGGCACACGCAGGTCATAAGATCCTCAATTCTCAGAGGTGGACTGGGGATTTTCAGTGAAAGTACTTGCTTTCCAACTCTAAGAATAAACTAGAATAAAGTTACTTCTCAATCCTGTAGGAAAAACCCCAGCCCTCAGAGAGCCACTGGCTGAAGTATCTGGAAAGGGATTCCAAAGAACTGGGCCTGGAAGGACAACTGTGTCTCAACAGACAGCCCTCATGCAAGACAGAGAAGCCAGACTCTCCCTTCAGTAAAGACCTGCCTAGAAAAAGGTGCCAAGCTAGTCACTAATCCAGCCCTCGCGTGGAATTGATAAGCAGCTTCTAGCCGTAGCAACATGGGAGAGGCCTGAGTGATGGGGGCCTGTCACACCAACACCTTCAGGCCTTACTTGACCTAACCTGGAGGAGGTAGTGCCTCTGCTTGTGCCGAGATGAAGGTTGGGCAAGACATATGTAGATGTCTTTTATGATGCTCACCTAATCCTAAATATCTGGATTACACTGACCTCAGGAAAGAATTTATTTTAATGACAAAAGTGTGATCAGAGTAACAGACACAGCTTTTAACCCAGAGAAGGAAAGTCCTGACTTTCATAGATTTCTTCAGATTTAGTCTGCATTTTGGTTAGTTTTCTGAGAGACTGCTTTATTTAAATTGAACATGGCTTTCACAGGGAAGGTGCTAGTGGGAAGGTGATTCCAGTTCAGAATTAGAACTCTCTAGCAGTTACAAGATACAGAGCAGAGAAAGGACTGTCTTGGGTAATGTCGGGCAGCCTGGTACTGGGGCGGAAGCGGAAAAGCCACCTGGGAAGCTGTAGGGGATGATAAAACTCTACCTATGGTGGGTGTCAGGCCAGGTGACCACCAAGTCAGTTTCAGACCCCGTGTGATGATAGGACTAGATGCTTTTTTTTTTAATTTTATTTTTTATTATTATTGAAGAGATATTTCATTTTGACAATGACTTTTTTTGAGGTTATACATAGTGGTATTTTTAAATTTTCAAATAGCATAGATTACTAATATTCCCCCCCTTTTTTCCCTTTGTTTATAGTTAATTCCCTTCATCCCATGTCCCCCACTCCTCTCCCGTCACTTTGGTACCCCCTGATTTATCTTTTTGTCTCTCATCTCTAAGAGTCCATAGTTGTTTGCAATAGTGTTCTCCCTCTCTCTGTCTCTCTCTCTCCCCTCCTCCCGATTTTTAGTGTTGTTTAATTTATGACATTTATTTGTTTTCTCTTTATCCATCATATGAGTGCTGTCATACAAAGTCTGTCTTCCTCCAGACTTATCTCACTAAGCATAATTCTCTCCAAGTTCATCCTTGTTGTTGCAAATGGCAGGATCTCTCCCTTTTTGATGGCTGCATAGTATTCCATAGTGTATATGTACATCTTCTTTATCCACTCCTCTGTTGATGGGCGTTTAGTTAGTTTCCAGCTCTTAGCTATTGTGAATTGTGCTGCATGAACATGGGGCTGCATACGTCTTTTCAGATAAGTGTTATTGTGTCATTGGGGTAAATGCCCAGTAGAGGAATAACTAGATCATATGGAATTTCCATTCTCAATTCTTTGAGGACTCTCCATACTGCTTTCCAGAATGGTTGCACCACTTTACATTTCCACCAACAGTGAATAAATTTCCCTTTTCTCCACATCCTCTCCAGCACTTATTATTTCCATCTTTTTGGATAATAGCCATTCTTACCAGCATGAGGTGATATCTCATCGTTGTTTTGATTTGCATTTTCCTGATGACAAGAGATGTAGAGCATCTTTTCATAAACCTGTTGGCCAGTTGTATGTCTTCCTTGGTGAGATGTCTATTAAGGTTATAGTCCATCATTTTTTGATTGGATTGCTTGTATTTTTGTTGTCCATTTTTTTGAGCTCTTTATATATCTTAGATATTAACCCCTTATGTGAGGTGCAAGAGGCAAATATCTTTTCCCATTCAGTTGCATGCCTTTTTGTTTTTATGCGAGTTTCTTTTGCTGAGTAGAAACTTTTTAGTTTTATGTAATCCCACTTGTTTATTTTAGATTTTATTTGCCTTGCAATGGGAGTTGAGTTGCCAAAGGTATCTCTTAGATCTATGTCTAATAATGCTTTGCCTCCATTCTCTTCTATGTGTTTGATGGTTTCTGGTCTTATGTCTAGGTTTTTAATCCATTTTGGGTTAATTTTTGTGTATGGTGTTAGATAACAGTCTAGTTTCAGCCTTTTGCATGTGACTGTCCAGTTTTCCCAGCACCATTTATTAAAGAGGCTGTCCTTGCCCCATTGTGTTTGGCTCCTTTGTCAAAACTTAGGTGTCCATATATATGTGGATTTATTTATGGACTTTCAATTCTGTTCCATTGATATGTCTTTCTGTTTTTATACCAGTACCATGCTGTTTTAATTATTACCGCTTTGTAGTCGATTTTAAAGTCAGGGAGCATGACTCCTCCATTGTTGGTTTTTTCCTTGAGGATTATTTTTGCTACCCCGGGTTGTTTGTTGTTCCAGATAAATTTCATTATTTTGTGTTCTATGTCTGTAAAGAATGTCTTTGGAATTTTGATGGGGATAGCATTGAATCTATATATTGCCTTGGACAGTATGGCTATTTTGATTATGTTGATTCTCCTAATCCATGAGCATGGAATATCTTTCCATTTCTTTAGTGTCATTTGCTGTTTCTTTTAGCAGTGTCCTATAGTTCTCATAGTATAGGTCCTTCACTTCTTTGGTTAGGTTTATTCCAAGGTATTTCAATATTTTGGTGCCACTGTAAATGGTATTGTTTTCTTCAATTAGCTTTCTGTATTTTCATTGTTGGCACACAGAAATGCAATAGATTTTTTAATATTAACTTTGTAGCCTGCCACTTTACCTTGTTCATTATTTCTAGTAGCTTTTTACTTGATTCTTTGGGGTTCTCTATGTATGTCATCTGCAAAAAGTGATTTCACTTCTTCTATTCCTATTTTGATACCTTTTACATCTTTTTCTTGTCTAATTGCATTGACCAGGATCTCTAGCACTATGTTGAAGTAATGGTGAGAGTGGACATCCTTATCTGGTCTCTGATCTTAGGGGGAAAGTTCTGTCTTTCTCCATTTAGTACAAAGTTGGCTGTGGGCTTGTCATATATAAGTGTGTTCCTTCTATACCTATTTTTCGGAGGCTTTTTATCATAAAAGGGTATTGTCAAATGCTTTTTCTGCACCTATTGAGATGGTCATGTGGTTTTGTCCTTTTTTTATTGATCTAGTGTGTCACATTTATTGATCTGCATATGTTGAACCATCCCTGCATCCCTGGAATAAATCCCACTTGATCATGGTCTATCATTCTTTTTATATGCTGTTGAATTTGATTTGCTAGTAATTTGTTGAGAATTTTTGCATCAGTATTAAGGATATCGGTCTATAGTTTTCTTTTTCAGTGTCGTCTTTATCTAGTTTTGGAATCAGCATAATATTGGCATCATAAAAAGTGTTTGGAAGTTTTCCATCTTCTATTTTTTGAAACAGTTTAAGGAGGATTGTAATTAATTCTTTGAATGCTTTGTAGAATTCCCTAGTGAAACCATCTGGTCCAGGGCTTTTATTTTGGGGAAGGTTTTTGATCACTGTTTCAATTTCCTTGCTTGTGATTGATCTCTTCAGGCTTCTAGTTCTTCTGTTTTACATAGTGTACATTCCCAGGAATGTGTCTATTTCTTCTAGGTTATTCTGTTTGTTGCCATATAGTTGTATATATACAACTCTTATAGTCCTCTGTATTTCTGTCATATCTGTTGTGATTATTCCTTTTTCATTTTAGATTCTATTTGTGTTTCCCTCCTCTTTTTTGTGAGTCTGGCTAATGACCTATTTTGTTTATTCTTTCGAAAAACCAACTTTTGGATTCAATGATTTTGAATACTTTCTGATTTGTATTTCATTGATTTTTGACCTAATCTTTATTATTTCTGTTGGATTCAGGCTTTTCTGCTCTTTCTAGTCCTTTAGGTGATGGCTTATGTTTATTTGTGATTCTTCATGTTTTCTGAGGTAGGATTATATCACTATAAATTTCCTTCTTATTACTGCTTTTGCTGCATCCCATAGATTCTGTTATGTTGTGTCTTCATTTGATTCCAGATTTTTTTTTACATTTCTTCCCTAATTTCCTCTTTTACCCATTGGTTGCTCAACAATGTTGTTTAATCTTTACTCTTTTGTGGTTTTCCTTTCTCCTTTTGGTTGATCTCCAGTTTGATGCCGTTGTGATCTGAAAAGATGCTAGATACGATTTCAGTCTTTGAAGGACTAGATTCTTGACAGCATGTTCCCTCTGCCAGGAAATGGAGCCGGAGCACTATACAGCCGCCACACAGCCCTGTTGCCCAGGACACGGGTGACTCTGAGGCCACCTTGGAGCCTCTGAAGGTCAGTAATTGAAGACAGTGTTTCTCTTCTGGTCCCAGTGGCCATGGAGTACACACAGAAAGTTTTAATTGTGTTTTGGTAACAATTGAACTAACTATGAGACTTACACTTAAACAGAAAAAAGTCCACTTCCCACCTGGGGTCTTGTCTTCTGTCTAAAGCCAGCTTCTTTCTCTGGTCTGTACCCTATTTCCCTTGCTTATCCTCTCAGTGATGTTAACTCCTGGTCAGAAGGGTTTCTTGCTGCCTTCAGGTAGCTAAGGCTGACCAGGAAAGCTTTTCTGAGCCAGGACCACTCTTGTTCTACAAGGTCTTTGTCAGACTGTTCAGCATGAGACCTTCCCTGGCTTTCCGAGGAACTGTTTCCACCCTCACCTCACCCAGTTGTTCTTTTGCACTTGAGATCCTCTCTGCACTTAGGGTCTGCTCTTGTTCTTGATGCTTCAAATCCAGCAAACCACCACACTTTCAAGGCCACAGAAGGCTTTAACACTGTTACGAGAGCCCTGGGCATCAAGGCAGAGCCTCTTCCATACTGCTTAGGGTAGACATGCAGGGTGACATCTGTAGTGGCTTTCAGATTCCTGTTAGGTAGTACAACCCAATTTCCAGCACAATACTGGTTCTGAAGGGAAGGAAGAAGCCAAACCCCATAGGGCCCTTTGGAAGCCACTCCCATAGCTTCAGATCCCTCAGCAGTGTTCTGGAGAGACCTTCCTATCTGAGCAGTGAGCAGGCAGGGTAATCTCTTCATCCCTTTCCAAATGATTTTAGGGGTCTTCTCGTTACCTATCCCCCTTTCCCGACTCTAAGGTTCCCATGAAATCATGGCCTGATTGCGTGGGAATTTCTTCCTTTTTTGGAAAGACCAGTCGTGAAATTTAGCAAAGGATCTGGTGCAAGGTAGAGGATGTTTACTCGCTTTGCTTTACTAAACCAGAAATCAGAAGTACATCCCTCGCCTGCCAGACTGAGGATCACTAGTTGTTAGAGCATAATATAGAAAGAACCCGTGTAGCATAAGCAGCGGCACAGGCTTGAGGGCGCGTCCCTCTTATCCCTCAAGTCCTACTGGGCCTTGGGTACCTGTTCTCTCATTTCCATTGCAGGGCCATGCTGGCCTGGCAGGGACGGTCAGAGAACGAAGCAGTCATGAGGACTGGGGCACCAGAAGGCAACCACCACGTCCCATCCAGCAAGTCAGGGCCAGGTCATCTAAGTGGGAACGATTTCTTCCGTCACCTGGAAACAACTCACATGTGGACACCGAGCCCCCAGCATGCCTAGAGAGAGGCCTCAGGCCCCAGACCCCAGGTCAGCTCAGCTGCCTCCCCAGTGGTCAGCTCCAGCTTTCTCAGGTCACACACACACCTGTGCCTGAACCCAAGAGGTCCTGTGGGAAGACTCTGGAGAAATCTTGGGACACAGGTCCTCTGGCAGAGGGTGGGCCTGGGACCAAAGGGACACGGGACCCCCCACTTTTACAACTCTGTGACCTCTTTAAAACTGGGGAGGACTTTGATGATGACCTGTGAAGTGAGACTGGTATATTACCAATTCAGACATATTGTTCTAGGAGTCCACTAGACCTGTGTCACTGGAAACAGGCGTTTTAACTTTTATTTTTAAAGAGGAAGCATTCTTTTTATTTATTTTGTTTGTTCCCAGGTTTGTGACCCCTGGTCACAAATTCCAGTCCTAAGTTTTACATGGTCTGTGCCCCAGCCACCAGCTTAGCACCTGCACCACCAGGGCACACCACTCAAGTTGCTTTTAAATAGTAGGACTGAGGGTGATTGATGGGAACCACTAAAAAAACAATAAACATGACTATAAACAGATCATCACTCGTGAATCTTTGATTAAAGTGCTTTTACCATTTAATTCGAATGTTTACAAATATGACAAGATGGCTACAAAGGAATTTTCTTAACTTTCAAAGCAGTTGACACATTTGGAAATGAGAGATGGCTCTCGGTTATACAACAGGCAGCAGTCTGTTGAGCACTAACCCCAACTTTGCAATCGGTCCTCCCTGAGACAAAGACAACCCTGGGCTGTCCTACCCTGCGGCACTTCTCCAGCAGCCTCCACCTGACAGAATGGTGGCTGTACTCTAAACTCAAGAGAATGTCAGGTTTCTAGCAGGAAGTCAACTACATGTCAGCTTACTATTAGTCATTTAAAGAAAAAAAAAGCAGGCCATTAGGCAAGATATATATTCTGCGTTGCTGGTGTAATCTTGGCAGGAGAGCAGGAATATGATGTCATGTGGCCTCTGCATCCTCCCAGCAAGGAGTCTCCCTCTACCTCAGGGAAGCCTTGGTTGTGAGAAGCCAGGGCATCAAGGCAAGCTGGTTGATGTTTCTCAGACATCAGCACAAACACATTTGGAAACTTTCCCTCATGTCACTTGTTCTCATGTCCTAAATGACTTCATGCATCCCCACCCCTCAGATTCTGGAAAAAGAATGCAGAAACTGGCCATTACATAGGCCTGGGGGTCTACACTAGTTCAATACAACTATGCGACAAGAAAGGACACAGGACAGGTGAGCAAAAATTGTCACAATGGCGGTGGGTGTTTTGAATACTGTATGGTGTCCAGGGCAGCCCCAATGTCGTAATTCTTGGTCTGTAGAAGCCTGGTGAGCCAGCCGCCTTCATCAGAGAACCCCATGGACAGCATCTGGGAGAGGGACTCAATCAGCCGGGGGTCAGCTTCTGCGGAGAGTAATGAAAGCCTTGAGGGGGAGTTGTTGGGCACTTTGTGCCCCCAAAGTATGGTAATATCCAGTTCAGCCAGCAAGAGACCAGCGCCTCCAGGGCTGCGGTCCTCCCTGCTGGGGTGCTCTCTAGCCAGCCCGAGACCCTGTAAGGAAGGGGTTGGTAAGCCTCTTCTGTAAGACACCGGAGAGGAACTATTCCGAGCTGCTTTGCAGGCTATCTGCTGTCACTACATCATAAAAGCAGATAAACCACATGTAAATGAGTGAGCATGACTGCCAATCAAATGCTGTATGGACAATGAAATCTGAATTTCATTTGATTTTCACATCTTCACTTTTCTCCAACCACTATAATAATTAAAAAATCATTCTTGACCCATACCGAAGTTTGCTGCCCCTGCTCTCAGACAGGATATTCCTGGCAGACCAAGGGCCAAACCTGGCCCACACGCGGGTTCCATGGGAATACTGGTTTAAACACGGTCGCCGTGTGACAGTAAAGAACTGGAACAGTGTACAGCTGCCTCTTTAACTCAGTGTGTGCTTTCTGGATTGCTAGTCCCCGTCCCACCCTGGCGCCTTCTGCCCCACCCACTTCAAACACGGCTTCCTGCTGGGCTCCTACAGCGACCCTGACTGTGACCCCTGCTCTAAGGTCAGCATTCTGTGAGGAAACAGTGAAGAGGAATTCAGAGTACACCCAGCAGTGCCAAAGCCAGTGCCGCCTTCTGTGTCATAGCTACCTTTGTAATTCTGGGTCCAGATATTAGAAATTACCAAAATTAGCTGAGCTTTTTCTCAATATGGACACAATGGGCAAAACTAACTCCTGATTTTCTCTCATACGAACAGACAAGCCCCACAGCAGAGAACATAACAATATGTGTTGCCAAAAGCAGGTGATAGGATGCTCTGAAAAAGGCAGAAATATAAAATGGCATGAAATCACTTGCCTGGTGGAAGGTGTGGGTACAATGCAGCTTCCTTCAGTCCTGTGGGTCCTTCCCGGGACGGGTCCAGAGAGCTTGGCCCCTCGGATTCGGGCATCTGTAGAGACTGGAGTTCTCCTGTGGAGGGGTCCACTTCCTTTGAAGACAAATGAGTCCAGTCGTCGTCCCCTCCTGAACAGTTATCGGACTCCATCTGCTCCTGGAACACAACCCCCGTGAGCACTAGGCCGTGTGCCACAGGCTCAACCCCTGGGAGCTGGGGCGTGAGGGACTGGCCAGGGGCTACAGGCATGTTTTGGCAGGGAGTGTTACAGAATGACAGAAATGGGGTCCCACCAGTTGCCTAACTACAGGGAGGGGTTGCGGTTGGGGTGCTGGGTGCTTCCAGCTTAGGGGACGACAGGAGGGTGCTTGCCTCAGGCTGCGCCCCTGACTCCAGGGCTATCTTGTTCATTTGCTCAGTCAGAGACTGTGTGACACCCTCCACATCCCCATCTCGTTTGTTGGGGTCAGAGGAGCAGCTGCTTGGCTGTGAGCTGCACTTCTCCTCAGTGCCGGAGCTGCCTGGAGACACAGGTGTCAGGCGGCTTCTTTTCCCACCATGTTCCACGTCAATATCGACTTCAATGCCTAGAGGCCAGGCAGGAAACAAAACCCGTTAAGTCCTCAGGGGCCCTGCAGGTCAGGTCAGTGGCCGGCCTGCTGCTGGCTTAAAAATCTTCACATTCCGTCCCTACGAGCATGTGAGGGTCAGTACATTGTGCTTGGTGTGAGAGGCAGACACTGGCATCCACTATAGAACCAGAGTCCCACAGCTGGTGCAGAACTCGATCAGGATGCCAACCTACCAGCCAGAAGGCACACAGATTATCATCTTTGATCTGCAGTCGCAAGAGCTGAACTCCCAATTTCCTAGCCCCAAATTTTCTTGGTTTCTAAAGAAACTCATCGACCTTATCGGACTTTTCTCATCCTCCAATTTGGTGAAAGATTAACTCAGCTAACATCCCACGTCAGCTTTGGAGCCAGAAAGTCCACAAAGAGACCTTGTTTTTCTTAAGCACGCTGGGCAGTGGCTGCACAGCAGACGGGCAGCCACATCCACATGCAGCAGCACGCTTGCACGTCGGGGCCCAGTCAAGTGAAACACATTTAAACACTGGCTACTGCTGCGTAGGCAGGCGGACATCCCGTGCAAGCTCTGTGGAGGCCTACGACTCTAGACACACAGGCCCAGCGTGTCCACCTCCATCTTCTTGTACTCTAGGCACATGCCCACTGGGGGCAGGGAGGGAGAGCAGAATCACAAGCAGTGGATTTTTTAATTTTAGTTTGTCAAAGGTCTACATGCTCAGCACTTAGAGACAAGTAGTTCCAAAAAGGCTACAGTGAAGATTCCACCCCCACCTCCCCTCAGCGCCACACAGCCTAGCCCACTCCGCAGACACTTTGAACTGCAATGTTCTTTCTTTCTTGATTGTTCAAGCTTACAAGATGAACACTTGCATCTCCTTTCCCTGTCCTTTGAAAAACTCCATTTGGGCACAAAATCAGTGCTTATATTAGTGCCACTATCTAAATATTATTCTTTGCTAAGCCAACTAATGCACTTGATTTCCTCGTTTTTCACTAATTTCCCCTGTATTCTACAACAGCTTCTCTGTAGGGTCTCTACATGAACTGTGTATCGGATGCCCCATCAGTAGTTATTTCTGGGGACTATCCCTTTGGAACAGGCCTGAATAAAAAGCAGCCTAGCTCCTACTCTGAGACGGTCTTTGCTTCCACCCTGGCAATACCGTCAGACTCCCTCTTTTTTTTTTTTGTCCTCTTCATTTTGGCCAGAGGATTAAGACTTTGTACACCTGGAAACAACTTTGTTCTGCCCTCAGAAACAATGATTTTAGCTGGGTATACATTCTATGTTAAAAAACTATCTCAACTTGGGATTTTGGAGTCATTGGTTGTTCCACTGTCCTCTCGTTCCAGTGTTGTGCTGTTTAGATTCCAAAACTTTAGGGTAACCTGCAGTTTTTCAAGAAATCCCTTTTTTTGTTTGTTTTATTTGAAAGGAAAAATACAGGCAGGCAAGCAGGAAGAGAGAGGAGGAAGAAGCACTATTTATTTAGTTGTTCATCGTGGTGGTTTCCCTGGCCTCGGTCTTGAACTGGGGACTCTGGGAATGTATGTGGACTGCGTCTGGTTTAAACTTCTGGGCCATCAGGGCATAACCAAGGAACCTCTTTCTTCCAAGGGTTTAGACATGATAAGCTTAGATATGGGTCTTTTTCAGTTACTGTCCAAGGCATTTAGGGCTCCTTTCAACCTAGAGGTAATGTCCTTAGCACCGAGATTGTCTTATATTCTTTGTTAGTTTCTTCCCTTCAGTTTTCTGTTCTCTTTCTAGAATTCATATTTATTCTATACCAGGCCTTCAGGATTAAATCTTGAATTTTCTTATCTTTTCTCTGCCTTTTTTTTTTTTTTTTTTTTTAGGATCTTTTCTTGAGATGAACGTAAAATATAAGCCTTTTGAAATTGCTTTTTCCTATTATATTTCTCTAAGAATGTTCTTAGTCTTTTCTCTTTTTTGTTATCATTTGCAATGGTATCCTGTTCTTTTCTCACTACAAATAGTTTTTGCATCTCACTGAGGACATTATTTCTTCCCTATTAAATCCTTCCCCAAGTTCCTGCTTCCCTATGTGGAGGTTTTCCCCAGTGGTTGACGGCCATGCGGTCTGATCCAGAAAGGCTGATAGGGAGCACTTCCCATAGACAGCACTCTCCACAAGACCAGGGATGTCAAAGATTCCCTCTGCAGGTAACTGGATGTCCAGCCAAGTATCAGGGGAGCCCAGATGGTGGAGCCATAGGAAACTCTGGAGCATTCAGCCTCTCCAAGCTGAGTCTCCCTAGCTCCTGTTGGGCTCACTGCTCATTCATGATGCCTAATTTCAAGTGCCTCACTCTGCCCTGTGCCCTTGCTGTACCTACAACTGAAGCTCCCCGGGTCAAATACACCAGGAATTAAATATCAGGTCTCCTGCAAGGGTTGGTAAGGGCTGTCATCTGGCTGAGTAGGGGTCTAAAGTCTCTTCAAAATCCTATAGGAGGCATGCCCTGGTGGAGCAGTGGTTTGGTCAAATGCCTCCAGCCAAAACGCAATCCAAATATATCCCAAGGACCTGGGTTTGCATCCCAGACTGGGAAGAACCAAGATGTACAACTAAATAAAAATGAATAAAAGGCATCCTCCTGCCTACTCACCTTCATTCCTACCTGTACCTTTCCTTTAAAAAATGATTATAATTTTTTTTCTTCAAAAGATCTTTATAAGCGTCCTCAAGTCATCCCCTACTTCCTGGCAGCCAATGTTACTTTTCACAGTACTCCTGTGCTGGGCAGGCCATAATTTCCTGATGTCTCCACTCCATCCATTTTCCTATGCTCCAAAATTTAATGATAACATTTTCTTTTTCTTTTCAAAGGAAAGGTTCAGGCAGGAATGAAGACAAGTAAACAGGCAAACAGGCAGGAGAGAGGAGGAAGAAACACTTCATTTATTTTTATTGAGTTGTTCACATTTGTTGTTCCGCCCAGACCCAGGTCTTGAACCCAGGACCTTGGGGTGTATGTGGGACTACTCCCAAGGTGTACTGGACCACTAGGCCACCAGGGCACACAGAAATAATTTCACTTTGTCCTCCATTACTTTTTTTGTTGTTGTTCACATTGCTTTATACTTCTTGTTTTATTATCTTAGCAGTGTGAAGAGTGAGCAGAGATAAAAGCAGGCTTAATCAGTAACCCCATCAACAATATCCAACTTGTTTTCTCCTTCCACACTTTACACCCAACTTTCCATTATGAAAAGGTTCAAGCAAACAGTATGTTTGAAAGAACAGTATATAAATACCTATAAACAGTCTCCCTTTTTTAAATAGGTGAATGCTGTGACTCCCCTGTAAATGAATCAGAAATGGTAGAATGAGGGTTCCTCCAACTTGATGATAAACCTGGACTTCACAACAGTGTGTCCTGCTGCGCACAAAGCCCCTGGGTGTGTGTGGGGAGTGGGTGGGTGGTCTGTGCTTATTAAAGACCCAGTGATGACCGGGGACCCTGCTTTATATCCTAGATGTCAGTGACTGCCACCTCAAGCCAGGAACAGCCCTGGGCCAGTGTTGGACCCATTTAGCTGATTCTCACCACTCCTTCCCAAAAAAGGCCTTGGATTTGGACTTTAAAATCACTGACTCTCTCCACACAGACTGCCTCCAAGAGGTGGTTGACTCCTTCCCCTCTGGGCCCTGCTCTTGGAACTTCCCCTTCTGGGAAGTTAACAGTGTGAGTCATCCCAGCTGTTAGTTCCTCATGAAGGAATGGGAAGGAAAACATCTAGATCACCAACAGCGATTTAATCAATTCCTTGAATGATGGTTCCCCTCAATTCAAATTTCTCGAAGGCATGTTTTACTGAAACTCTCCTTGTTTAATGGAGCTCTAGGCTCCTGCCTAGTTGACAGAAGGCAGACCCACCCACTTTGAAAGACCTGAAAAGACCTTTATCATTATCCCAAAGACCTCTGAGCATTTCCAAAATTATTCCCATATGTCCTGAGTGGGAATCCAGGTCAAGTTCTGAAACACTGGATAAGATCACATAGGTAGGTCTCTGCTAAGACACCAAGTATGACCCAGAGTAACTTGGGAGATCTCAAAACAACTCCCAGGGCCCACCTACACCCACTTACTAGAAACAGAAAGGTGGAACCTAGGGATCTGAACTGTTTCAAAGTCCCTTCTCTGGACCTAGACTTAGTTTTGTGACTTCCCAGTTTACACCCTTCATTCTTTCAGTGAAAGACTTTGTTCTGCAGAGTAACGTTTTAATAAAGTTTCCATATACCAAAAACATGCCCCAAAACTCTGTGTTGGTGATTCTGATGCTCAGCCAGGCTTAAGAACCACTGTTGGTTTACTGTCTTCCAAAGAGAAGCTTCCCCTAGCCCCTCAACAGCCTATTAGGTGGACGACCACCTCAAAATTCTACCCTTCTCTCAAAACTTCGCTACCTTCTGAAGGGAGTAGCAAAGGTTAGATTTAAACATTCTCTAGATTAAAATTTGCTCACTGCTCCACTGTTTTACCCTCCTTAGAAAGTATTTAGGCATGCCCTGGGATAGCAGTTAGGTCAATAGCCTCCAAAGGAGAGCAGGCCACATACTCCTGGGTTCGAGTCTTGGATTCAGGGGAAAACAACCAGTGAAGTAAAAATAAAATAGAACGCTTCTTCTTCTCTCTTCTTGCCTTCCTACTTGCCTTCATTCATTCCTACCTGCACCTTTCCTTAAAAAAAGGATTTAGAATATAATGTGGTTTTGTTTTTTTATATTTCTCAGGAGCTTTAACTCCAGTACGGAAACCATGTATGGCCTGAGCTGTTCGTTCAACAGCTTTGCCAAGAGGTTAACTGCTGCTTCAGAGCTGTGAGTGGGAAAAGAAATGGGTCTCAGGCTAGCAGTAATGCACTGTGAGCACAGAGCAGGTAGAGAGCAGGGTTTGGGCACCCACCTAACTACTCTTTCAGACACAGGACACCACTTTTAACAGATGGCCAATATCCTGCCTCCACATTCACAAAGTTGAGCTCTCTTCTAGCCTGAGACCATGGTTCCATCATAATCTTAAACCAAAAGTCATCAGCATTGGCTGATTTTTCTGTCACAGGGTCTAGACCGGCTGCCTCTACATCCTATCATCCATGATAGAGCTCAGGCCTCAGGCCTGATCACAGTACGATGGGGTACACACTGCAGCTCACACCCAGATATCTGAACCTGAGGCATCACACAGAACACCTCCTCTACCATCCCTTTCTCCCCAGGCGCGAGCCCAGTACACAGGAAGCACCTGAAAAGGTTGGGAGATTACAGGAAAATAAAAAAAAGGAGGTGGGGAGAAAAATAGTATCTCAACTGGCTACTAATCCACGTCTTTGAGTAAAGCCCAAGGCTCAAGTCAGGGGAAAGTGGAGACTGTTCTTCCTCCAAAAGACAGTCAGAAGTTGACCAGGCCAGCCCTTCAACTGAACCAGGTCACCCTTCCTACTGAGATCATCCCAAGCAAATACTGGCTGATTCCACTTCACTCCATATGGAAGACTCAAGAATTTGTCAAGGAATTCAACCTCAAGTGACACAGCACTTGGCATGAAATGAGGCAATAAATCCTCACCAATCTCAAGGACCTCAATCTCAGTTACCTTTCCTCTGTAGGATCCCAAGTGAAAGCCAAAATCAATCACACGGAGTTCTCACAATGCTCCACTGATACGAAAGGACACAAGGCAGCCACTTACCCAGAGGGCTGAGGGCAGCTGCCACACTCTCCCCTACATTCTTGAGGAAATTCACACTGGGATCCTCCGATGGACCAGAGGCTTTGATTTTAAAAACAAAAACAAAGATATGTTTAACAAAAAGCACATTTCTCATTGACTCTGATCCCGTCACAGTTCTATTACCTGAGTGCCTCCATCCACCCCAGGGGCCTTCTCCTAGCAGTCTATACAACCAGTGCTCCCCTTTGTCTTCCAGAAACCTACCCCTTCATCTGTGACCCCTGGTGTTCAGAAACTGAGGAAGGCTCAGTATACACAGTATAAAATATTGACCATGTCCTGGATATGTTTTCTATTCAAAGTCAAGCATATAACCCCACCTTTGTCCCCACCTAAGGTCAGTCAAAGGACACAGTAAGAGCAATAAAAATCAGAATAAAACCAAAACCCGAGTATCTAGAAGCAAGCAATCTGTAATTTTAACGTGACTATTTTTAACTTTTTTTAAAGGAAAGGAGCAGGCAGGAGTAAAGGTGAGTACGCAGTCAGGAAGAAAGGAGGAAATGGTTTATTTAGTTGCTCACACTGATTGTTTCCCCACAGACCCAGGACTTGAACCCCAGGTGTGTGTGTGGCCTGCGCTCCTTTAGAGGTGATTGACCTAACTGCTACTCCACAAAGGCGCATCAACTTTGTGTCTGTTTAAAAAGACTTGTACAAATTTGGCTCTGACTCTCCTGACAGCTAATACACAAGAGAAGAGTTCACTGCAGAGATGCAGGTACTGGCAGGAACTGCCTTTTTGGTTATGAGGCCACGTCAGAAAAGCAGCATGGTGAGGCAGAAAGCAGGCAGCTAAGTCAGGCTTGGACTGAGTCCAGGTTTAGGGCAGGTGAATTAGTGTAGTGACCCTGGGCACTCAGGCATCTCAGTTTGCTATTTGTGAAACGGAAGTAATTCTCCCTACTTTGCAGGGTTTTGAGGATTAAACATGAATGGCTATGAAGTACTCAGGCCCAGTCATGAGCATGGCAGGAATTCAGGACACAGAAAGGCTTGGGGACACCAGCAAGGAACACAGCCCTCCAACTCTGCAGCTCTTCTACCTCTCCCATCAGAAGCCAGCAGACTTAGTCTTACCTGATTCCATTGTGGGGCTGGAGCGGGCCTCACCTGCCCTAAGGGGACGAGGGCTCCAGTTCCCTGGTGGGCCCATCTCCCAGCCAGGCCACCCAAAGTGTCCATGTTTCAGCTTCCGGAGCCAACGGCTATGAGAGAAACCCTGGCGGAGAGTAAGCAGAGGGTCCGGGTCAGAGGGGTCCTGCCACCCTGCCCCTACTCACCCACCCAGGCCCAGAGGAGGTCCTGCTCACCTCAGAGAGGTGCCCAAAGGGACTGGGGAAGGTGAGCTTGCTGTGCTCCCTGTGCATGCCCTTCCCCTCGCAGACGACACACAGGTCATAGTCAGGGCAGACGCTGCACTTGTAGCGGGTCCCTATCACTGGCCCATTGCAACCATCGCAGATCACGTTGGGGTGCACCATGTTGCGGGGTGCCTCCTGAGCACATGGTGGGCGGTGTTCCCGCCGGCACTCCTTCTTCTCTGCAGGGAAAGGCAGAAAGCCATGAAGTGAGATCCCCTGGGTCTCCCACCGTCACCACTGCACAACAGTCACGGCAGCCCAGTCCTACTCTCCCAGAGTCCACGTAGAAGTCACTTTCCCAAATGACAAGCAATAAGGTGAGAACTGCTAGGTGGTTCCCGATTGCTCTTCTTTGCCTGTTACACCAAAGAGAACAGCAGCAGGAAGCTCTATTCCTCTGACCTTGCTCTTCACTGAAAGAACCCCACAATACCCCCTAAACTGCTCCCAACCCTGTGGTACTTGTCCTGAGCAAATCAAGAGTGACACTCCCCATACCCAGGCTCTCCAACCCCGCCCCCTGTAGTGGGTGTAGACTCCTTTCTCAGGACAAGCAGAGCAGTGACGATTACATCTCAGCCTTAAAAGGCCTGCAGGTCCTTCTTTGGAGGAATTTCTCTGGAACCTCAAGTTGTTCTTAATCAGCAGGCAGCAACCTAGAGCAGCCCTTACCTTTAATGTAAATCCGGAAGATGTCATCCTTCACATATGACATGGCCATGGTCAGTTCCTCATCGCTGGAAAAGGCAACCAAGTCCCCATCTTCATCTGGATTATTTAAAAGACAGCACATGAGCACTCAGGGCAGCTCAGCTGGACACAAACGGCTGTAAGGGGCAGCGGCGAGTGCTAAAGCAGCCCTTGCAGGCTGTCGCCTGGAGCCCACCTGTCCGAGTCAGGGGAATAGGGCTGAGGTGAGATGATCCGTGTACTCTGACACTTCTGGGAAAGTGAGGACTTAATTCTGGACCCTGATTGCCACAGAAAGCTGAGCATCAATTGGCAACTGGTCACCTACTGTGCTGCCTCTGGGTCAGCTGCCCCTTTGGAAAGGGGTAGCCTCTGTCCAAATCCAGGGGTAGGCCCATCTTCAGCTATGGGAATCCCCACCTGTGACTTGTTCCTAGGGGACCCAGAGAGTCAAATGGATATACCCATTGGCCTACTTTCACCCCAAATTAAACTAAAATTACGTATTTTTATGTAGTCTCCAATTTTTAGATGTTAGCTCAAATGTTTTTAAGCACTATCATGCAAGCCAAACCACACCATATATCTGTGGGCTGGGCCAGCTCTATGGACCACCAGATGCATATCTACAGTAAGAAAAGGGACTATGTCAAAAGGTGGAAACAATCCATATGTCCACCAACTAATGACTGGATAAACAAAATATGTCCATAAAATGGAATATGATTCAGCCACAAAAGTAATAAAGTACAGATACAATACATGCTACAACATAAGTGAGCCTTAAACATTATTCTAAGAAACCAATTTAAAACGACTATGTTTTTTATATTGAAATATCCAGAATACAGAAATCCAGAGAGAAAGTGGATCAGAGGTTGCTTAGGCCTGAGAGGATGGGGGGATAGCTAAGTAAGGTGATGAAAAGAGTCTAAAAGTGTGCACAAATAATGTGAGTAAATGGGTGAAGTGTCCGGTAGGTGAATTCTAGCTCACTAAAACTGTTAGCAAAAAACAGTAAAACGAAACAGGATCTGGCAGCAGTCCTGAGAGGTCCAGCACCGCCCCCAGGGGCCGGCCTTAGATGCCCGCCTTCCTCCGGCCACAACCACCTCCCAACCCCACCCGCTGTAGTCGCAGCAGCGCAACAAGAAACTGAGCTGGCTCCTGGGTTTCAGTCCCTCCATTTCCAAAGAACGTTCTGATAATAATATTCCTCGGTCCGCTGCCCGTGGGAAAACGTCTGGACTCCGTCTAGCCTTGGGCGTTGCGTGAGGTCGGTTCCAGCGGCTCCGCTCCACCTCCTCCAGGAGGCCAGGGCCCCTCACCCCACGCTTGTTTACCCGCGTCACTCTCCCCAGCTGGCCCTTCCTCCACGTCTACCCGGCCCAGGCTCATGCTGGCGTTATCTGAACTCCCCCGCCTGGCGTTAGCAGGCCCAGAATCGGCAGCAGCAAGATGTCAATGTAACCTGAGTGTCCGCCTGACCACCCCGTGCCCGTCGCGAGCGGGCGAGGCCGCCCCAGCGCTCCCTGGCCGAGATCTGCAACATCATGGCGGGGGGAGGGGTGGCCTCTAACGCCCCCAGGCCTCAGATCCGCTGAGGGCGCCGGCCGTTCAAGGCCGCAGAAGGGCCGCCGCCCACAGTGAACGACCAGAGCAAACCCCCTCGGACGCCTCCAGGTCCAGTGACAAGGGAGGGCAGTCACTCCGACCCGCCCGACCCTCTTGCGTCGTGGCCCGTGCCGCCCTCCGAGGGTGCCGGGTCGACTCACCGCGGTAGTGCGCTTGGAAGCCTCCGGGCCGCAGCGCCGGGAACAAGGCGGCCACTCGGCTCAGCAGCCGCTCGCAGGGTCGGGGACCAGCCGCGGTCTCGGCCTCCGCCTCGGGCTCGGGGCTGAAGCAGAAGCTGAAACGGCGTATCTCGCGGGTCGCGTCTTCCTTGCCCAGAAGGTAGGCCTTCACGGTGAGAGATGCCATGGCTACCTGTCTGCGAGAACGTACCAGAAAAGACGGCGTTGGGCCCGGGTGCGCGGCATTTGTAGTAGACGCAGGAAGCCACGCCCCTCCCGACCTCCCGGAGGCGGGGCCTGTAAACGCCCGTCCCCGCCCCCCACCGTCCGGGCTGCCGCGCGCGAGCCGCCCTGCTGGGCCCCCGCGCCCGCTACTTCTTCGCGGTTGCCACCTCCTCCCCTTGGCTCTCCCGGCCCTTCATTGTCTCCAGGGCGCCAGGGACCCCCAAGAGCCGACAGCGACACTCCAACATCTAGGTCTGGGTTCCTGCCTCTGCACCTGGGAGAAGGGACTGGCCGGGTTCTGCGATAGACCTCTCCCAGGTCTGGGCCTAGCCGTGACTCAGCACAGGCAGACCTGGAGCCCAGGGTGGAAGGGAAGGAAAGCTAGAGGCCAACACCTGGCAGCTCCTAAGCGCTCAAAGGGCAGTTCTGGCCAGAGCAAGCTGACTCGTGAGGCTCTGTCCCAACCCTGACGCTCTCAGCAGTTCTCCCTGCCGCCCCACCCCCGCACCCAGCCGGCTCCATTGCCCCAGCATGACAGCCTCTAACTGGGCTATGGGACAGGTCTGAGCACCAGAGAAGTGCCCAATTCAATAGCAGGGAAGGGGTTTAGAGGTTCCAAAAGAGCAAAGAATACCCCCACCCTGCTGGAGGGTCAGCTAAGGTTCAATGGCGCTTCCTGGTCAGCCTGAGAGACTTCCCCATGGGCAACTACACACCCACATGTCAGCACAAGACTCAATTCAGCAGGTGGTGTCGTCTGCCCTGTGGGTCTCAGGTCTGTTAGCTCCAGGGTCAGCAAAGGGGTAAGAGCAACAATCCTCCAACTAGGAACCAAGAAACACTGCTTTTTGTGAGAAAAGCAACCTGTTTGCGAGAGCTGGAGAAAGGAGGTTGGGGAGGAGGTGGTGAGGAAAGGTCTGTCACCTTATAAATCCTCTCAGGTGGAGTCCTGTGAGTAGATCAGAACTGCTGAGTCAGAGTCCTGTACTTCCAGAGCAGGATTCGTGGAGCAAGTTAAACTTCAAAGGGCTGGGAGACCCAAAGACAGGGAAAAGGCAGTAAGATTTGCCTGCTCAAGGTGCAGAGGTGCTTTGCCTGTGGGAGTACAGCAAGGGCTAATCCACAGAGATGGCTGATCCTTCCCAGAGGGCTCGAACCACTGCCCAGAGCAGCTCTCTAGAAAGGGTAGTCCCATTTTAGAACCCTCCCTGCATCCCTACTATGACCCTAAGAAAGTGACCCTCTGCCCACTGCCCTGCAGACAGGGTCAGGGAACAGAGAGGGAGCAGGCACTTCTGCACATGACTCAGCAGCCTGGAAGCCACTCAGCCCCAGCCCAGCCGGGCCAAGAACCTGGCTTCCCACCCCCCAGAACTTTAGCATTCCTGTCTGAGTGGGTAGGGGTGCCCAAGGAAGGCCTAGGGCTCTGAAGAACTGTGAGTTTCAGGACTGGCTCAAGGCCTGCCCTTGTGCAAATAAGCCCAGGGGAGGCTGACACCAGGAAGGCCTTTGTTTTCTGGATATTTGGCTGGGTTTGCCGCTGTGGTAGGTGTGATAGAGAGCTGAGGGGAAGGGGTAGCAGAACATGAGCCCTGGAAAGCAGCCTTAGAGATCCCTACCCCCAGGGTGCCCCCGCCCAGTCTTCCTAGCATGCCCGTTGCTGAACCACTTCTAGCCCTCCCCTCTGCGAAGGCAGGAGAAAGGTAAACAAAACAGTGGTTGGGAACCCCCTGGCAGGGCCCTCTTCAACTGCCACTGGCTGGTCAGGTGGTCTGGCCTGCAGTGAGTCAGCATCCCATGATCACCATCATAACAGGGGGATCCCCAGCCCCACTGCCAGTCATCTCAGTAACATCAGCCAGCCAGGCGAGGCAGGGGTGGAGAGCAGTTGATTGTGCTGCTGAAGGACCCTAGAGCCTAGATAGGCAGCAGAAGCAAGGATGTCAGGGAGCTGGCAGTGGGGACACCAGAGCCAGGCAGACCCTGTCCCGTGATGGAGACTCCCTGCTGACCTCTGCTGTCCTTCCCTCCCAGGTTGGGGAGCACCCCCTCTCCTACTGCTCCTGTACCATCTGGCCCTCTTCCCACCATCCAGAGCACTGCCCAAACACTTTGCCAGTGACTCTGAGGTAGGAGACCCATTATCCACCAGCTCAACCATCTTTGAGCAGATGGTCAGCCTCCTCTCAGTTTTCTCATCTGCAAATTGGAGCGGTTCCTCCAAGGCTATGCCCTATAAGTGTGCTGATTATTTGGCTGTCTCTGTGGGTATCAGTTGGAGATAAGATGTCAGAGAAGAGACTACAGTGGGATGAGGGCGAGCAAAGAAGAGACCTGAGTCAAAGAGGTTCTGGGAGATGAATAGGGTGACCCCAAAGTCCTGTGATTTTGTTTACTGCTGTCCGGTGTGTCCTCCTCAATTGCCCTCTGCCCCCACTTCCCTCCTCCCACCTCCCAAATAATCTCATTTGAGAGAGAGAGAGAGAGAGAGAGAGAGAGAGAGAGAGAGAGAGAGAGAGAGAACGAGAGAGAGTGAGAGGAATTTTATTTTTACTTAGTTGTTCACACTAGTTGTTTCCCCCCAGACGAGAGAGAGGGAGGGAGAGGGAGGGAGGGAGGGAGGGAGAGAGAGAGAGAGAGATTTTATTTTTACATAGTTGTTCACACTAGTTGTTTTCCCCCAGACCTGGGACTGGTACTTAGGAGTACAGGAGTATGTGACCTGCTCCTTCCAGGGCTGCTCCACCAGCGCACACCCAGCAATGTTTTTCTGAAGTTTCATTTAGTTTATTTTCTCTGGAAGGTGGAGCCAGTCTAGAGTGCTGGGTGCTGGGCAACCAGAGACAAGCCCACTGCCAGACTCAGGCTGAACTGCCCTGGGCCTTGGAATCCCAGCACTGTGTCCGTGGGATGTGTTTGGTTTCTCTGTGGGAAAACAGGGTAATGGGTGGAGTGGCCTCCAGGATTCAAATGCCATTCCCTTTTGCCCTCACAGCCAGGGACACACCTCCAGCTTTATTCCTAACAAAGCCGACTCATTCCACCTCGTGACTTTTTCCTGGCTCCTCCCCCTGCCCCAAGCCCTTTCTCCCCTGCCTCCCATGGCAACCCTCTCACCCTAAATGTCACCTCCTCTTTGTGTTCTTCCCTGACCACTCCCTTAGGAAAATCTCCAGGCACCACACAGTACTTCCTCTGGGCATTGAGGTGGCGCCCGGCGCACAGGACGACGTCATGCTGCGGGGGTGACAGGTCTCCTCAACACCTATGGACAGAAAAGTAGGCGGATCGCAACTGTGGGATCCTGCCAGTCGTGATCAGAGAGCCGGCACCCAAGATCCGCAGAAGCACTCAAACAGGCGGCGCTCGGGAACTCTCCGGCTGAGACCCAAGCGTGGGCGCCAGGACAGAACCGAATACGCAGCCCAGGCGCAAGTTGCCAGGACTCTGGCCGAGGAGTGGGGTCTCCTGGAGCAGGACCGCCGGCCACTGCAAGGAGGCGGGAACCGACCTGAAGTCTGCAAGCCCGCCTACTTTATGCTTCCAGTGTCCCTAGGCTCCCAACACTTGGCTGGTCCTTATCAAATTAGAACACCAGCAGGAGCGTGAGTTTTCCCGCGTTGGCGTGGAGAGCACACCTCTATGAACGCATTAGACCCGCTGATAAGAGTGGTCTGGCCGGGCGGCTGGTCCCCTAAGACTGTTGGTTTCGTGGAACGTGCCCCTGCCCAAGGGAGTCACGAGTGGGATCCGATGGTCCACCCCTTACCGGCCTCTCTCTTCCTTAGTTGAAACCCACCCCCAAGCTGGTACTGCTGATGATCTCCAAAGCAGAGGGTCAGCCTGACTGTGGAAGGTTCTGGAAAAAACGAAAGGACCCAGGAGTTGCAGGAGGAAAGGGCCTATGAGAAGACCATGAAGCGATTCCGGATGGATCCAAAGGCCTCAGGCCTATCCAGGCGCAAGACCCTCAGAGGTGCCTGGACTTAGTGGCCGGGGTGACAGCTGCTCAAGGCATAAGAGGAAGAGGAGTGTGGGGGAGGGGGGCCCCAGAGAGCAGGGCGGAAGAGTTCTGTAATGCAAAAGCTGCAAGCCAGGGCTTTCAACCGGTTGATATACCTAAGAAACTACTGGGAGGGCCGGAGGAGAAGGATATGCTTTTATTCCTACCAGGGAGTCCGTCCGATGTCAGCTGCTGGAGGTTTCTGTGCCACGCCTCCCCCCACCCCGCCTTGAAGTCAGGGCGAGGTTTTAAGAATGAGCTAGCTGGAGGTATGCTACCTCGTGGGAACAGCCTGCGTGCCTCTGAGGAGGGGTTGGGGAGAAAGATGCACCTATAGCAGCATCTCAAGGAAAGAGATCTGACTCGGGTACATGCCTGCTGGAAGAGCAGTCCCGCTGTGGGAACACGCCCACGTCCTTGTGGCGGTTGGCCAGATGCCCACCGTTCTGGGTCCAGGGCAGTCCATTGGAGGGGACAACTGGGCCTTGTTTCTGAGCTATCCTACAGTGCGAAGCACTCTCCAGGGGGGCTGGGGGTACCACAGACTTTCTGGTCTGAGTAGGAGTTTGGGGTCATGTGGAGAGGGCAGCCACTGGGGATCAGACTCAGGGATCTCGCTCCCTGTTGTCTAAAACCTTACATATAAGTTATCTTAAGTCCAGGATCCAACCCTTTGTTGCTCCAAAGGCTACACGCATGCCCCCACCACTCTCCCAGCCCAGTATTTCTGTCCCCTGGCTGCTGCCTCTGAATTCCACCCTGCGCGCCCCCCGCAGGCTACGGACACCCGCTTTGTCTGGCCTTGGTTCCAGCATCTGGTACGCCAGAGAGCTCAGGTAGAATGGTACGAGGGTGCACAGTGGTCAAGCAAGTGTTGACCATAAGGTGTGTCCCTGTTCCTTGCAAACCTGATGCTCTGGGGTGGGAAGGCGCTGCTCACTTGCTGTACCTCGGGGTCCAGACACTGCCCCTCCTGCACTGGTTGCGAGTCTCAAGATCAGCCAGTAAAGGGCAGGGTTCACAAGCACAGGCTCTGTGGAGCTGCCCTGCCTGGCTTGGAGGTTTCTGAAGAGGATCCACTGCCTAAGCACAGCGTGTGGCCCTGCTTTGCTTCTGGAGGGTGACAGGAGGGTGTTTAGGGGCCTTGGAAGCTGAAGCTGGGTCCTCAGCACTCCACTCTGCCTGGCGCCCAGGAGTTAGGTCTAGTGGGCTGGGAGCTAAGGAGATGAGAGGGCAGAAGGGTCCACAGGACCTGGGGCTCAGAAAGCTGTGCTGAAGGTGGCTGGATGGGCGCCACTGCAATCTGGGTAAAAGCACATTAGGTGGGGAGAAGTTGGTTAAAGTGCCCACCTAGAGGGGGTGGGGGGGACAGTGCCCTGGTGCAATAGCAGTTAGGTCAATCGCCTTCAAAGGAGTTCAGGCCACATACCCCTGGGTTCAAGTTCTGGGTGGGGTAGGGGGGTGGAGACGACAACAACCAGTGTGAACTATGTAAAAAAACAAAATATACTTCCTCCTCCTCTCTCTTCCTGCCAGCACCTTTCCTTAAAAAAAAAAAAAAAAGCCCTCTGGGGCCCTTGGCTCAGGAGTCTGCCTGAGAGCTCCAGATCCAAGCGGCTCTGATGCTGGATCATGAGATGGCCTAAACCAGTTGATTTGGGTCTTGGTCAGTTGTATCCAAATAGTGGAGCCCGCCCCACTTCCCCACACCCTGTTGAGGAAGGCAGTCCAAAGATTGTGACCACCTGTTGACCTAGGAACCAGATGCACCTCTTAGAGGTTCCTCACCACCCCCACAGCCCATGTGTGTTTCACTTGCCTTCCCTGCTCTCAGAAGCTGTCCAAGGACATCCCTGAGATAAACTGTTGCTAAGACCATCCCTACAGCACACATGATTAAAACTAGTTAAAGCCTCTACATAAACTTTTAAGACCTAGGGTGTGTGTGGAGGGGGGAAATCGTGCAAAAAGCTCATCTTGCAGCTGCCCAAGCCAAAACCGCTCTGTTTCCTTACTTATTAAAACTCACCAAAAAAGTGTTCTGCCTTTTTCTTTAACCCCTCTTTACCCTCCATGTATGGGGGCCACTTGGAGATTACACTTGGGCTGTGACCCAACACACGCCATGCCTGTCCCAGGGTGACCAATGGCAGTAATAGTCACCATAATGCAGGCCAGAAATAAAGGGGGTGGTCAGTAGGTATGACCATTTCATGCACTCAAACCACAGGCAGGTTCTCTCGTACTTCCCAGTAAGAATAGTAATCATGCTCCGGCATGCCCTGCTGGCTTGGGTGTTAACTTCTTTTCCTGGGGCGCAGTCTATGCACAGCCCAAGGACCTGGGTTTGTGGTCTGGGGCCAGAGGGAACAATTAAAATGAACAACTAAATAAACAGAATGCTGCTTTTTCCTGCCTGCCTTCATTCCTAAAGAAGCAAAACAAAAACAAACCAGTAATTACGCTTTCACAGGTAATGATTCTCTGCTGCCAGGAAGCATTCTGAATTTTTCATTTATATTAACTCCTCCGCTCCTTGAGGTGAGACCATGTAATTAGCTGTGGTCAAGAGAGTCATGTACCATTTACTTGTCAGAGTTTCTAGAGCTCTCTTTCCCTTTGCCAGGGACCCTACAATGTTCAGGTAGCCTGGCAGGAACCACCATGAGCAGAGTTTCCAAGGGGTCCTTCATGTACGGTTTTAAGAAAGATACTTTTACGTTATCATGGAAATTAGGATTATAACAGTATAATTAAGCCTATCCCAAATAATTAGTGGCATTTTATGACAGGGAAATAGATACAAAGAGTATTAAGTAACTTGCCCAAGGTCACAGAGCTTGCATCACAGCACACAATGGGGAAGCCAGTATTATGAACCCAGCCCAGCTATCTTGTCCAGGCTCTTGTCCTCAGTGATATACAGTCTTCTAAAAATTGTCCCAAACCCAGCTTTTTTTTTTTTTAATCAGCCTTGGGTTGCAAACCTGGGTCCATAGACAGGTCCATGGCCTACACCTCAGCTGCCTTATTCACAGGTGAATCTTTTCAACGCGTCAACTCCATCCACCACCCCTCCCACACACACTCCCAAGGGAGGCCATCTCCTAGATGCATGTCAGGACAGCAGTTGGTCTCCTGTACCCTCTAATATTCAGGACCTGGGGTCTGTGAATTAAACTGACAAAAGACAGACTATCTTCCCAACACTATGCATGGAGGCAAGACTGACAGGGCAGGGAGCAGACTGATTTCAGTGTACAGTGTGTCTGTGAATGCTAGTGACTCAAGCATGTCTGGCACATAGTAGACACTCAGAACATTACTTATGAGTGAACCTAAGAGTTCATTGATGAACGAATGAAAATGAAGCCATGACTTCATGACATTTTAGTCAATGGCAGAGAGAATATACAAAAGTGGTTTCAATAGGCTACACCATATAGCTAGTGTGTAGTAGGCGATACCATGTAGGTTTTTTATAACTATGATGTTCACACAATAAAACTGCCTAACAATGCGTTTCTCAGAATGTACACCCATTCTTAAGGGTGACATATGACTATAAACACATAAACACACACACATGATGGAATACTACTTACTCATGAAAAAATGAAATATCACCATTTGCAAAAACATGGACCTTGAGGGTATTATGCTACATGAAATAAGTCAGACAGAAAGAGACGCATGCCATATGATTTCACTTATATGTGGAATCTAGAAAACAAAGCAAACTAAACTAAAATCATAGACAGAAAATAGACTGGTGGTTACCAGAGGAGAGGAGGGGGAAAGGCATGTGAAATGATGAAGGTACACACTTCTAGTTACAAAATAAATAAGTCAAGGAGGTGTAATGTACATCATGGGAACTATAGCCAATAATATGGTATTATAAAATTGAAAGTTAATGACATAGTTAATGATTAATTTGTAACATATATGTCAAATTATATTTCACATCTGAAATGAAAATAAGCTATATATTTGATTAAAAGATATTAAGTACATTGCATTACAAAAACGACTAATATTGAAATGCAAATACAAAAATCACAGAAATATCTGTGATCCTTTTTTAACTCATTGAATTATAAGGCAGAATTAATAAATATCAGAGACATGAAATAGTGTGTAACTACTATTTTGAATTGTCTGCAATGCCCACAGTGAGAATAAAAAACCCTCTTATTTCTGTTTGATAGTCAGGAGTCCTGCTAATTCTGCTGGAATTTGCTGCCTCCACTCAGGATTGAAGAAAATACCAATTTCAGTTAGAGGTCAGTAAAAATGAAGGATTTTTTTTTTCTCAGCCCCTGGATCTCCCTAATTCTGGATCCTTGGACTAAAGTTTAAGAGGCCTCCCTGGTGGAAGGCAATCCCTGGTGGAGTCGGGGTGCAGTCCACATACATCCCAAGGACCAGGACAGGTGTCTGGGGCTGGTGGGAACAACCAGATGAAAAATTAAATAAAATGTTTCTTCCTCCTCTCTCTTCTTGCCTGTCTGCTTCTTCTTCATTCCTGCCTGTACCTTTCCTTTTTTTTAAAAAGAAGCCCCATGAGGAAGAATGAAAGGACCTGCAAAGCATGTACCAGAAAATCTCCAGGACAGTCAAGTGGGCTGAGGGCTAGCAAGCAATCCCCTCACAAAAGGCCACTTACAATGTGTGGAAAGCAAGAAAAACAAAGAAGACCTCTACAGGAGAAGGACTGCAGAACTACTCAGTGCCTATTTTGCCCCATCTTCCTTCCCGGGTGGGGGCTGGAGTTATGGTCCCCAGGCACAAGAAGCTGAACCCTTCGTTGAAGGAGTGTCCCCTCCATTCTTGGGCAGCAAGGTGAGAGGTAGAGCTCACCAACCTGGAGGTGCCCGGAGGGAATTTGGGTTGCAGACAGGCCCTGAGGAATTAATTACTGCAAGGACACAAAGGGCAGCCAGGCAACTGCTGCTCCTGCTTTGAAGGATAACATCGTGAGTGCAGAAACAATAGTGAGGCCCAGTCTAAAGGCCTCCCAGCGCTGGGACAGCAGGGCCAAGGCCCCACGGTCCCCTGGCAACTGTGGGCTGAATGAATGCATGTAGGAACTAATGAATCAAGAACAGTGAGCCTTCCCTCATTGTGATGTCACTTCTGCAGGCCCCAGGTGACTTCACCCACTTACACTTCTGCTCTTGTTCCATGACCACCTACATTCTGGCCACAGCTGGTGGTAGCATTGCAGCTTTTCTTTTCTTCCTCAGTGTACAATCCTGACAGGACAATCAGGATGCCGAAAGATTTAGTCAAGTGGGTGGGTGAGTGTCCCTCAATAAGCCCTCCACTGCATGGACCCCCAGGGCTGAGCAACACCTGTCATCTCTTTCCATGTATGGCATCCTCCAGCTTCCTCACCATTCTCCATCACTACAGACCTCTGACTTTCCAAAGTCAGCCACCACCCTATTCCCTATCCTCTGGCATTAGCTGAGTTTTAAACTTAAATACACATTTAGGAAAAAAAGAAAGTTAAACCCTTTATATCACAATTCATTTATCCCTTGCCACAAATCAAAGATGCTGGTGAAAACACAGGAACACAAAAGTGGTATTTCCTCCAGAGGCCCAGACTCACTTTATGAATTCACCAGCAAGTAGAGTGGCACCGCTGCGTCAGCATTGGAATCAGGCCTGCAGGAAAACTCAGGCCAGTCATTTAATCAGGCACCAGGATCAAGTTGCACCTGACCTGTCTCACCTGTTCCTGGCACAAATACCTCTGCAGAGGCATGGACCTTACAGGTGCTCTGGGCTTCCACCCTGCCACAGGTGTGTGGCCTAGGTTTAAAGAGGAAGACAAATTCCCAGGGACTCCTAGTGTGACACCCCCACCCCCACCCCAACAAGTGGCCTGTCTGGGTCCTTGCAGCAAAAGCTGTCAACCAGGTCTCAGGAATGGTGCCCAGGCAGGGAAAGGGCAAGGGCTCTCCCCAAACGCCTGTCCAGAGCCTGAATTGGAGCAGTCCCTTTACCGTTTATACCGTTTATATGCGTCCCGGTCCCACAGAGGACTGGGGAATGCCTGCAATTACTACAAGAATTAAGGTGTGAGTGCCCAAGAATTAAGGTGTGAGTGCCCAGGCAGCGCAGGAGCATTAGAGGCCTTTTGGGGAGGCCGCACACCCTGAGGGCCTGCCAGCTTTCCGACTTCACGCACCGGGCACCAGGGAGGCCAGCAGCCCTGCGCTCGTTACAGCTCTCTTACTACTGAACACGGCCCCCTGCCCCCGAGTTTTCGGAACAGGAACGCCTGCCAAGCCCCCAGCACGCCGTTACCCGCAGACTAGAGAAAGGTCTAGGCATGGAAGAACTCGTGGGTGGCAATGGAGGCTGCGGTGGCCACTCGCCGCCGAGTATCCTTCCCAGCCGTGGGCAGCGCCAGCTCCAGATATACCTTCCCCGCTCCCATCGCCAGGATCCCCGCCTCAGACCTGGGGGAGGAGCCTGAGGGTCCCTGACTGAAATAGACAGGGGGTCTGGATCTGGTGGGGGCGGGGGTTTCTAATGCAGAAGTGACTGAGAAGGGATTAGAGCATCCCGGCGTGCCGCCTCCCACTTAACGGACCCCACCACTCGCCGAGGCCCCAGCCTCCACCTACCTGAGGCGGGAGCTAGGAAAGCCCGGGACGTAGGAGCCCCCTCGAGGGCAGCGGTACCGAGCCAGGCGGGCGGGGTCCGGCGCTCGGCAGCCCCCCCACACCCCGCCCCCTCGCGGTGGTGGTGGCGGCAGCGGTGATGCGGCCCCTTTAAATCTGGGCCGCCCCGCCCTTCGCTGCCGACTCCGCGGCGGCCCCGGATCCTGGCCGGGCCGCGGCTGTCGACGCCCAGTCCAGTCCGGCCCGGCCCGGGCCAACGGTAGAGCCGAACCCGCCAGCGCCCCGCATCTGAAAGGAACCGTCGGCGCGGTCCCCGGCCAGGCCCCCAGCCCCGCCCGCCCGCAGCCCCTCCCGGCTCCGGGTCCCCAGCGCCTCCCCGCCCCGGGGCCGGGGCCCCAGCCGCCTCCCGGTCCCCGCGCCCCGGCCCCGGTCCCCCGGGCCATGCGGCCTCGGCCCCGCCGGCGCCCGCCGCGCATCCGAGGAGATGAGGCTCCGGAATGGCACCTTCCTGACGCTGCTGCTCTTCTGCCTGTGCGCCTTCCTCTCGCTCTCCTGGTACGCGGCGCTCAGCGGCCAGAAAGGTGAGCCCCGCTTCTCCGCCGTCGTCTGGCGGCCGCCTCCCGCCGCGTCCTGCTCCCGGGCGCCCGCGGCCCCATCGGGGTCCGGGCGGGCAGTGGCCGCGGGAGGCGGCCGGAAGCCGACGCAGGCGCCCCTTCCCCGCCCCGGCGGCGCGGGAGGACGCCCCTCCCATCCTCGCCCCCACTTGTTTGCTGCCGGAATAACAAAATTTTTCCCGAGTCTGGGCTGGGCAGTCAGGGCCGAGCCCTCCGCAGGGCCCCCCCTTGTGGTGCCCGGGGCCGGCCTCCTGGAGTACAGTTGTGTCGACGCGAGGGCACTGTGCTCCCACTCGCGAGCTGGGGACCTCAGAGTTCTCAGAGAGGGTCAGATACACAAGGTCACCCAGGTGTCTATGCCCAGATAGCCTCCAGTTCCAGGTACCTGGGCAGGGGCAGGTAGTTTTCTGAGGTGGGTGTGAGGGGTCAGCCAGATATCCAGGCAGTAGCCTCTACACCGGCCCATTGAAAGTGCTGCTCCCTGGGGCCTCCGCAGCCCTGCTCCAGGACAAGCGGCCCCAGGATACCTCCCCAGGGACCTGGGTGGTAGAGAAACCCAGCTACTGGCCTGAGGAGTGAGTGGAGGGCCTCCTCATAACCAGTTTTATCCCTGGTACTGGTTAACTTACTTTGTGTGGTTTCTTTGGACCACCACAACCCACCTGAAGTTTGATCAGGCGGACCAGTCCACCACCTTGGCCTTGAGTCTGACCAACACACTTAGGCGCTGGGGGAGGGGCCCAGCACTGACCAAAGTCGCTTGTTAAGGTGACTGGAACTAAGTGGGGCACTTGTAGACCCTTGATCTACCAAGTCTGCAGCACAGGAGGCACCCGGAAAAGCTGCTTCCTTCCTGCCTCCTGGCCTTCCTGAAGGAGGCCTAAGTGAGATTAGACTGAGGCCGGCGGATCCTCTGCCCCTGCTCTTACCTGCTCCCCTGATCCTCACCCCACAGTAAATGAAACTGGGGGAATTGCTGAAGCCTTCCTGAACTGATAAACCCCAACCTCCCCCACCTGGTTTCCTGCGTATGCAGTCCAGCCTATAGCACTTCTGTTTGGGTGGGCACCTAGGCTGGCCTTGGGCTCCAGGAGGAGGAGCCCTGGAGGGCTAAGGAGACAGCCCTAGGACTTGGTGCAGGGATCCAGTTTTCTTTAGATCTCGTTAAATAACAAGAATCCGACCTGAGAGATCTGATCAAAATTTAAGGTATCAGCTACTGCTGGGAGTTCTCACCATTTTCACTGTGTGGCATTCATGAATTATTTAGATCTCGTCGACTTCAGGTTCACATTTATTTTAAGTAATATTACATTATATAGGTTTCAGTGCATCAGTATAAATCAACATCTGTTCACCACTGACAGTCCAATTCTATCCTTCATCATGTAATTGACACCTTTCACTGGATTTGCCAAGCCCCCCAACCCATCCCCTTCTAGTAATTATAATTTGATCTTAAACTTAGACTAAATCTATTTTTGTTTAACTTGATTCATTCCGTTTTCTGAGATAGGCGTGCAGGGTCAGCCAGACATCCAGGCAGTAGCCTCCACCCAGCCCATTGAGGGTGCTTCTCTTTATGGTGTTTTTCTTTCTTTGACCTATTTCACTAAGCCTAATACCCTCTAGGTTCATCCATGTTGTTGCAAATGATAGGATTTAATATTTTCTGTAGATGAGTAGTATTCCATTGTGAATACACATCTTCTTTAATCATCTCACTGAGCACTTAGATTGTTTCCAGGTCTTTGCTATTATAAATAATGCTGAACGCGGAGGTGCATGGATCTCTTCCAACTAACATTTTGTGCTTTTTGGGTAAATACTCAAAAGTGGGATAATTGTTTCATAACTAGTTTCTCTTTTTTTTTAAGATGCTCATTCTCATTCTTTCTCTGATGTTCCAGTCTTAGAGAAATATTTTGCTTGGTGGTCAGTGGCTGCAAATATGCATTTATAGATTTTGAAAAAATACAATGTGCTGAGGGGATTATTATGATAGCCATAAGCAAGAAAATTCCCCATATTCTGAGTGGACTTTGAAACCAAGGTCCCCAAGATTCAAACTAACCAAAGACAGACCTGCTAAAGGAGTTACTTTTTGAGGCCAAATGGTTTACTCAGTGATCTTAAGCAACTGAGTTTCAGCTTCTACATAAGTGTTAATCCTGGGGCAAATGGTATAGATTATATATTGACCTTAGCTAAAAGACAATCAAGAGCTAAAGTAACTTTGGCCACAGCGTTTCAGGATTTTTGTTGTTAAGTTTTATGACTATGAACATAAAAATGCTTACTAAGCTACACTGTGGTGGAGCAGCAGTTGGGTCAATTTCCTCCAAAAGCAGTAAGCCACATACCCCTGGGTTCAAGTCCTGGCCCGAGAGGAAAGCAGCAAGTGCGAGCAACTAAATAAAAATAAAATAAAGATGCTTCTTCCTCCTCTTTCCTCCTGCCTGCACCTTTCCTTTAAAAATTAAATAAAGTTTACTAGTTTCAAAAATTCTGAAGAAGTTTTATATAGAGAAAAGATAAATGATTCATCTTTGTTAAAAGAAGTATTCCTTATCTAGTTGCTGTCTTTTTTTAAAAAGGAAACATGAAGGCAGGAATGAAGGTAAATAGGCAAACAAGCAAGAATAGAGAGGCAGAAGAAACATTTTATTTATCCATTTATTTATTTATTTTGAAAGGTACAGTTAAGAATGGAGGTAAGTAGGCAGGCAGGCAGGCAGGCAGGAAGAGAGAAGAGGAAGAAATATGTTATTGATTTTTATTTAGTTGTACATCGTGGTAGTTCTCCAGAGCCTGGATGAGAACCCGTGTCCCTGGGATGTATATGTATGGACTGTGCTTTCTCCGAGGCAGTTGATCAAAACGCTACTCTGCCAGGACATGCCACATTTTAATTTAGCTTAGTTCATCTTGGTTACCCACCCCTCCACCCCGGGGATGCAAGTCTTGGTGTTTGGGACTGCACTCATTGAGAGTTATTATGGACTTAACCACTACTCCACCAAGGTGCACCTGCTGTCTTAAATAACTTAAGAGAAAAAGTCTTCTGAAATCCAGTTCAGTTTTATGATCTTGAAGTTAGAGTCCTGTATTCTAGAACACTTGTCAAAATCGTTTCCATGAAACTCCTTGGAGAAGAAGCATTTTTATAGGAATGCCTTTGCTAAAATAACTGTCTGCAAAGGATAAAAGGCTTAATAATAAACACAGTTAAATATATGATGAGAATTCACTGTAAAGCAATTGACAAGGGACTTGGGTTGTTTCTGCGATATACAGCATTTCAAGATAATCAGAATTAGACTTAATAACATTATACCAGAGTTCTGGGAATTTTATATAATTTCTAGAACACATATTAATATTGTAGAAGGGAATAAACTGAAATCACCAGTCTTGGGCCCAAAGAAGTCCACTACCAAAGAACTATGAAAAGGCCCAGCATCTATGAAGAAAAGCCCAACCCAACAAAGAGGCAAACCCAACAACCTCCTCCCCATCCATATACACATACTATGCAACAGCCTCCACAAGAATAAATGAGTAAACTGTCAGTCTTCCAGACCACTTAAGCATGAACAAGATCTAGAACAGCCTGGGTGTGTGTGCGGGGGTGGGGATGGAGGAATACCAGAGAAAACCTTCCTTTTAATATTAAAAAAAAAAAAAAAATTTAACATTTATTTTGTTGTTTGTTTTAGTTGTTCCCTCTCATCCCAGGTCTTGAACCCTGGTCCTTGGAATGTAGATGGACTACATCAGGTGGCCTTATCTACTAGGCCACCAGGGCACACCCAAGATAAAAGCTTAAGACCAATCTCTTTATTTCTTGCACTAGAACTTACCTGGCCCCAGAAGACAGTACCCACTGTAAATGTGTGCAATACAGATGTACTCCTTTCTCTCTTATCTTCACATGAGGATGTCAGAAAGTATCAGATGTCTGATTTAAACGAACTTTTATTGTAGACTGATAAATGTATTCTCTCGGTATGCAACCCGCTTTCTCACTAAATAATAAAAAATAGTTTCTGGTAGGACTCCAGGAAATACCCTGACCCTACTTCCCTGGGCCAGTCCTCAAACCTGACTCTGAAAAATAAAATCTTTTGTTAACCTTATTTATTTCAGTGTTACTTCTGAAGATACCAGTGTAACATAAGACAGTATTGTTTCTTATTTGACCACTTCTATGTAAGTTGAAATACCAAATAGGCCTAGTTAATTTAATACCTCTCTTTTTATAAAGAGAAAACAATTTTCTGAGAATTTCTAGGGCCTGCTGGAAATACTTCATTTAAGTTAAAAAATAATTTGGGGAAATTTATTAAAAATATCAAAGGTTTTAGACACTTGACCAGAAAGGGATAGCCCATCTTTATCACATAGATTACAGAAGGAAGTATAGAAAGCTTACCTCTTTGCAAACAAAATTTAGTTCTTTTAAATCAGGAACACTGGATTTTCTTAAGTCATCAGGGACCTGCTAATTTAAAAGACAAAAAGCAACATGCAACAAGTGAAGTTATTTTGATGACACACAATATCTTGCCTTCCAGGCAGCTATTTAAAAGTCAGGGAGGAAAGTCAGCTCTGAGAGGTGTTGAGGAGAGAGATGGTCATTATGCAGATTTAAATTCAGCTTTCTCCATTGAGTAGAGATTAGGTCTTCCCAGTACAATGAAGGAGAGCCCCTTACTGAGGGTGATTTTTTTTTTTTCCTTTACACCTGTGGTTTCTTTTATAAAAGGGCAAATTTCACCCAGTCTTCAGAACCCTTCCCATGTCTGGTGCTCCCCAAAGCCAGCCAACTCAAATGAGCACTAAAACACATTTGTTTTCCAAGATTTCTTTCTCATAAACCCTCTCCAACTTGCCTTTTTTTCACTCTGAGTTTGCCGTTTTCCTTACTTCTTTCCCATTCTGAATTAACCAATTTTACTTTAAGACAAAACTTTTTCCTCAGCAAAGACATATCTCCATTCCTTTTGCCTTCCCTTCCTGAAAAGCATGTCTTACCTTCTTTGCATACAGAGATGTTTTCTTATTTACATGAACTTTACCTTCATACCTAATTAAAATTCTTAACACTTAAAACCTTAATTTCTAATTGAAAAATCTTTTACACCAGTGTTATTTAGATTGGAAAACTCACAAATTTTCATAATTTCTAGAACCTTACAATATGCTTCCTTGTAGCACAGTTTTTCAGGGTGGCACAAGAGATTTTTAATAATAGACTTAAATGTATTTAGTTCCTCCCTAGGAGTCCAAAAGCAAACCCAAGTTCAGTAACTAATATTTCCATGGAATTTAAAAATGATAAAGATATAAATTATGAAAAAAAAGAATAGAAAAAAAAAAACCATTGGAAACTACTTTTAGTAAACTTAACTATTGCTGAAGAGTTTTATCTAAAAACTTATATCCCATCTACATCTATTTAAACCTTACATCTCTAAGATGTTCTTAAAAATTTGTAATGATAGATAACATGGGCTTATTTGACTAATAAACAACCAGGTAGAAGAGATATGTATAGTCTGTTAGCACTGAAGACATGCCTATTGGATTAAACCAACAGATTTGAACTAGCTTTTATTTACCAAAAATTATCCTAAATCACAAGAACTTGAAAACATTTAAATTCATTTTTATAAAATTTTGAAAGTTTTAGAAAATTTTATGTTAGCACTTAAATCTAATCCAATTAAAAATTAATTTGGACAGTACCATCAAAAGTAAAAACTATTATATGCTCACAACATACAGACACACACAGGGATGTCTTGGTTTGCATTTGAAATTTTAGATGAGTCAAGTACAATAAAAAACTAGCTTATAAAAGAACACTTAGATGTAAACTTTCTAATAATTTCCTTTTTGATGAGAAACATCGTTCTAAATTAGACATTTCACAAATTGGCTTGGTTCCTAAAGAAGGTGAGGGTTGGCACATCCTGGTGGAGTAGTGGTTTGCTCAACTACCTCTGGCCGAAGCGCAGACCACATATATCCCAAGGACCATATCCCAAGCCAAAAGGTACAAGTAAATTAAAATAGAGTATGTCTTCCTTCCTCTCTCTTCCTGCCAACTTGCCTTCATTCCTATCTGAGCCTTTCTTTTAAAAAAATGGTTAGGATAGAAAATCTTTGTGATTTAGTCACAGAGAAAGTATTCATAGTCCTTTATGAAGGACTTTGAATACATACAATACATGCAGTACATACAAGCATTTGAGATGAATAGGGGAGTCTCTACAATAGTAAAGGTGTGTGACTTTGACTTGTTTCCAGAACCACACCTCAGTCCTGTAAACATTACATTTGTAAAACAAAGATAGCTATTTTAATTCCTCAAATAATGAGATTGCTATCTAAATGGTATCAAAGGACTCAAGCCACCTGTGTTGGATTTTTTTTTGATTTTTTTTTTTTTTTTAAAAAAGAAAAAGGTGCAGGAAGAAATGATGAAGGCGAGCAGAGGCAGGCAGGCACTTTATTCACTTTATTTAGTTCATCTTGGTTGTGTCCTCCATACCGCCCGCCTGGAACATGAACTAGGATCCCTGGGACGCATGTGAACTGTGCCAGCCGAAGGCAGCTGACCAAACCGCTACTTCATCAAGGTGTGCTGGAATATTTTTCTTGAGCTTAGGGAAAAAATGCCTAAAAGAAAACTACTTTGAACATAATAAATTAGTCATTTAAAATATCTCCTCTGGTCTTAGCTGGTATAAACATATTTCTGATGGTATCAGATGGCCCCTCAAATTCAAGAGGCATTCCCAAAGAAAGTACAAAATATATAATCTCCCATGATTTAGAGCCACTTTCAAAGATGGCTAAAGAAAAAGACTTAGATAATTTCTGATTCTGACGATGAACCCTAGATGCAAATAGCATCTACCCACATTTTTGTTGGGCCATATTTGGGGGCCCCTAACCCAACATTTACCAGGCTAAGTTCTCAGGACACAAAATGAGAAAGCAGAATGGCAGATCTTGATGGGAAAGCAGTGATTCTGGATTTGGAAAGAACAACATGAGATTTTATTTTCCTCTCTACTGAGCATCACAGGCAGAGATCTGAGAGACTGGTGACTCTGGTTGGATTTTCCAAAGAGCTGCTTTGGCCAGTTTCCCCAGATCCCATCTGAGGTTCCTAGCAAGGTTCAAAGTGGAGAATAGCAGCCTTCACTGATTGTTCAGTTGGTAGAGCAGAGAACTGTGGGAAATGATCAAAAAGAAAAATAGCTTCATATCTACCAGAATTCAGCTAGGTTTTCTACAGATTTAATGCTATTCATTTCCCCGTGGCTGTTTATGGGAATTATCAGCAGCAAAGAATTCCTGAGTCCTGTGGACCCCCATCTAGAGGTATCTGTAAGGCACTAACTTAACGTGCTTTTGTTTATACTGCCTCCAACTGAATCAATCCTCAGAGTAGAAAGACAATTCAGACAGAATGAGTAAGTTGTATACTTTTTTTTTTTTTTTTTTAAGGAATGTACAGGCAGGAATGAAGGTGAGTAGGCAAGCAGGCAGGAAGAGAGGAGGAAGAAGCAGTTTATTTTTATTTAGTTGTTCCCAGTGGTTGTTGTTTCCCCCTGAGATTCAAACCCAAGGGTATGTGGCCTGCACTCATTTGGAGGAGATTGACCTAACTGCTACTCCATCAGGGTGCACTCAGAATTGTGACTTTTAGAAATAAAGTAAGCAAGTATTGTTGAAACATAACATGCTCAACTCTTTGGAATTTAGAGAGGTTTTATATATATATATATATATATATATAAGACAAAGACGTTAAAAAAAAAAAAAAAAAAAAAAAAAAAAAAAAAAAAAAAAAAAAAAAAAAAAAAAAAAAAAAAAACCCAAGACAAACAAACAAATACACCTTAGGATACCAGCAGTAATGAAAAGATGTTACTGTGGACTGGCCAGAGAAAGCCCTGTGTGCACCAGCCTGGAACCTTGAACTAGGAAAAGTGTTGAACCAGCAACAAATAAGTACACTTTGCTGCTGCGTCCAACAAAATGGGCAATTGAGGTTTGAACCAAAGGCAAGGACTTGGATTCCAGATGAAACCTTTGTCAGTTCAATCTGACCCTCTAAACTCTAAACTGGAAAGTCAATTAAATGGGGAACCAACACAGAGCTCAGAATTTACCCCCAGTCTTTGGAAACAGTGAAAAAGACACTGAAATTGGTGTGCCCTGGTGGATAGCAGTTATGTCAATCATCTGCAAAGGAGCGAACTACTTACCCCTGGGTTTAAGTCCCAAATCTGGAGGGAAAACAACCAGTATGAACAACTAAATAAAAACAAAATAAATGGTTCTTCCTCTTCTCTTCCTGCCTGCCTGCCTGCCTGCCTGCCTGCCTGCGCACCTTCATTTCTGCCTGCACCTTTCCTTAAAAAGAAAAAAGAAAAAAAAAAAAAAAAAAGACTGTACTCAAGGGTTTCAAGGGTACAATAACTGTATTTCTCATTGTTCCCTACACCATCCACCATCAGAACTCAAACTGAGTTTGCTTTAAAGATCTAAATGACTGACTTGCCCTGGTGACTGATGCAATAAGCCTGTGGACCCAGGGTCTAGGGACACAACCAAAACAAATAAATAAAAGTTCTTCCTTCTTTCAGAATGCTTCTTCCTCTTTATTAAACAATTCATAACCTGGGCATCATCCCATCTACTATTTTGGGCAGTACTAGTTTACTTGGGTGTTGCTGGCTTGTTTTCAGCATGCCTACAGGGAGGCATGCTTACTGGGAAGAAGTGTGAGGCCTTGGTTCTAAAAAGCCATCTCAGCCACCTGGGCAGACAAGGCTTTCAGCAGGAAAGGGGGCTGGTATTGTTCGCAGAGTGCCAAGGTTGTGCTGGGATCCACCTGTTGGTGATAAAACTTGTTAGCAAGCTGTGTCTGGAGAGGAAAAAAAAAAGTTTCTTTAATTATTTCATGACCTGAAGCTTTTGGCCTCCTTCATGATCCTGTGATTTTTTTTTTTTCTTGCTTTTATTGCTGTGATGAAGCACACTGATTGATTGGGATATGTTAAGCCTTCCTTGCATCCCTAGACTAGATCCCACTTGGTTATGGTATATGATCCTTTTTATATATTATTGAACTTGGTTTGCTGGTATTTTGTTGAGAATTTTACATCTCTGTTCATCAAAATCATTGGTCTGTAATTTTCTTTTTGTGTCATGTCCTCATTTGGTTTTGGTGTAATATTGTTATATTTGGTGTAATGTTGACCTCATAAGATATGTTTATAAGTATTTCCTCCTCAACTTTTTTGAAAGAGTTTGAGAAGGCTGGGTATTAGCTATTTTTTAAAGGTTTGATAGAATTTAATAGCAAAGCCATTTGGTCCTGGACTTTTGTTTTTTGGAAGATTCTTTATGAGTGCTTCTATTTCCATACTGTGATTGATCTCTTCAGGTTTTCTATTTATTTCTAATTTAGTCTTGGGTGGCTGTATAGTTCTAAAAGTTTATTCATTCCTTCTAGGTTATAAAATTTATTTAGATATAGTTGTTCATAGCAGTCTCTTATGACACCGTATTTCTGAAGTATCTGTTGTAACTTTTTATTTCTGATTCCACTTATTAGACTTTTCTCTCTTCTTTTCTTTATGAGCCTAACTAGAGGTTTGTTCATTTTATCTTTTCAAAGAACCAGCTGTTGGTTTCACTGATCTTTGGTAATCTTTTTGGTTTCTATTTTATTTTTCCTTCCTCCTGTTGACTTTTGGCTTTGTTTTTCTTTTTCAAGGTCCCTTGATGGTTATATTTCTTTAACAGTCTACAGGTGGGGTTTGTCACCCAAGGAGGACATGGCTGGGCCACAGTTCTCCATAAATGGCATATGTCACCCAGGGGATGGTATTTTGAACCCTTGGGAGAGTCTTCTCTGCAGAGTGATGTGCAGACTAAAGTGGAGCATATCCGACAGGCCGGGACACATTTGTCTGATTGTGGGTAGGCAGTGAGCCCTGGCACCCCTTTCTCTGCCAGGCTATAGTTCCCTGTGCCTCTTGCAGCAATCACATACCTTCAGTCTGATGTCGGGGGTTGCAGCACAGGCCCCACCAGGACACCTTCTCCGGAAGTCTGGCCACAAGGAGCCTGTGTCCTGGAGCAGTGGAGTGAGTGGGGAAACAGTGACTCTTTCTAGGGCCCATAGTCCTAGAGGCGGGACATCTAAGGAGGCTGACACTCCCCGAGGCCTAGGGAACAGGGAAGCCAAAGAAGTCTGGGGTCAGATACTGAGGTCCTCATCTCTGGGGAAAGGAGACCCCAGAAGCTTGTAAGCATGATGAAGGGGTGATCTGGCCTTCCCTATTGAGGACTGCCACTGTTCTTGGGGGATCCAATAGGACCAAATCTTTGAAAACCTCAAGAAAAGCCAGAAGCTAGTCTATTCTATGAAACTTTCTTAAACTTGGCACGTAGCCAACTGTGTGAAGTCTGGCAGCGAAGCTACACAAAGTCAGTATGAGGCCGGATAGGACTCGCGCTTCCATTTTACATTGCATGGGAGGCTCTGGATAGGGCTGGTTTAGGCACCCATACTTAGAAGAAGGGCATAGGAACCAAATCTGTAGAGAAGGGAGCCAGGTAAGAAGGGGACAGTAGGATCAGGGGGTATCCAGGAAGCACAGGATTAAGGGCCAGGAAGGACTCATAGGCCTTGGCAAAACAGACCCTAGATATAGGCTTGGGGCCCACTTTCACATCCAGCCTTGACCAGGTTTCTTCAACTGGTCCCTCCAGTGATCAGACTGTGGTCCCTCAGCCAACCACCTGCTGAAGTCCTGTCCCCAGGGAAGAGAACAGACCCTTCAGGCCCATTCCAGTGTCCAGACTGTCACCTCTCCTTAGTCCTGGACTAAGCTCATACCTCAAACAGCCTGCCTTCCTCCTTGACCCCTGGGAGGGTGAGTGCACGGCCTGGAGGTGGCTGCTGCCTATGCCCCTCTGAGCCCACTTCCCCTTCCCTAGGTACAGGGCACAAAGGTGGTGTCCTGACCTGGTCTGAATCTGTTTCCTCCACCAGGAGGGTTTGACTGCTGTCCCTGGACCTGAGGTGTCCTAATTACACTGCCTTCTACCTTCAGGCAGGGCAGGGAAGGAGAAGGGAGGGTAGGAAAGCCTTCAGAAGTGTGGCCACAGCTGTGGTCCTTCCTGGAGTCAGCTACCCCTGGGGCTAGGCCCGCCTACCCTGTCTCCCAGGGGGAGGAAGGCGAGCGTGGAAAGGGAAGCCAAGGTTCCCTCAGCCCTAGCTCCAGGGACTTCTCTGACCCAGAGACCAGGAGCTCCCCAGGCCTTTGCCACTCCTACCGCTAAGCTCCCTTCCCAGCCCATTCAACTCTGGGGTGGCTGGACTGAGAGGTGGGAACCCAGCACACAGCTCCCAGATCCTGTAACCTGACTCCAGCCCAACTCCACCTCCCCAGCCCTGCCCCGCCCCCTACAGGGCTATCCCTGAGTTAGAAGCTGGAAGCCTGGAATGTCCTTACCTTTAGCCCCAGGTGTTCTGGGTGTGGAGCAGGAGGTTAGAGCAGGAAAGATCTACCTGACTGCCCTCCTTCCTGTCTATGGGCGACTCCTTCCTCTTCCCTTGGGATTTAGCACTTAGCTCTCTGCCTGGGCTGCAGAAGGGGGTGTCTCCTGAGGTGGTAAACCTTTGCCTTTGTTGTGACTTTGGTACACACAGCTGTAGGGGTAACACCCTCCCAGGGCATTCAGCTATGAACCCATCAGGGATCAAGTAACAAAAGAGCTGCCTATGGAGGGAAGAATGTTCTAGAAGCCTTCCTAGACTTGGAGACTTTGAAACTAGGCCTTGAAAGCTTACTTGGGTTTTCATTAGGCCCTGAAGAGCAAAGAGACAAAAGACATAACTTGTACAATGGCCTAGCTGTCAGGCAAGGAAAAGGGGATGTATGTGATAGCAAACAAAAGAGAATACAAAGGAGATTAGAAAAGGTCTGGAGGGTACACCTGAGAGCAGTCCTAGTGCATCCCAAGGTTGGGGTTCAAGACCCAGGGCTGGGAGGAGCAGCAAATGTGAAGAATTACAAACATAAATGAAGTGCTTCTTCCTCCTCTCTTCATACCTGCCTACTCACCTTCATTCCTTAAAAAAGAGAGAGAGAGAGATGGTGACCTGGTAAGACTTGGTAAGAGCAAGTCTCATCCCTCCCCAGAGAGCAACTCAAAATCACCGAATTTATAGACACAAACTCTGAGGAAAAGTAGGTCCAGATGCTACAGAGACACACCAGCATACACCACTCTAGAGGAGAGTAGGCAAGAATGTCAGGGTTCAGAGCTACATGGCTGATTCGGGATTCCCAGTCTCAGGGAGGAAAACAGGCCTTGGTACATACAGGTGGTGGAGTCTTGGGAAGAACCTGCCCCTCGGAAAATGGCTCCAACAACTGAGAACCTACCCTGTAGGACCAGGACTTGGCGCAGGGCAAAAGGAGGACCACCGCTCCAGTGAACTGAGTAGGAGCCCCTGAGAAGAATTTACACAGGGTACCACCATAACTGGAAAGCAGCTAGAATCTCCTACCTTTAGCCCCTCCCACCATATTGCGTCACAGCTACAGGACTTGCCCACCAGAATCCTGTCCCCAAGCTTAAAGAAAGAAGAGAGTCTCCCAGAAGGAGAAACCATCAGTGTTACCCACTAGCACCAGCCTGTGGGTAGAAGCAAAACTGCAGCCTGATTGCTAATAGTGGGCCAACAGCCGGGAGTTCTTTACTGTTCAGACCTGTGACTCTGGAGAAGGCTCTGTGTCTCACAAACAACTTCCAGCCCCATAGGCTGAACTCTCAGAATCTTTCAGATTCTGACTCTCAGAATGTTTCTGAACACAGAATCCATCTAAGAAGTTCAACAAATCCAATCAGTGGAGACACCACACAACTCAAGAACACCCAGTGTTCAGATCAAGAGCCAGGCTTAGTTGGTGTAATTCGATACCCTATACAACACAATCACTACAGAGAAACCTAACTGGCAGAAACATAAAGGGAATGCCAGACAGAGCAAACACACAGAGAAATGCCCAAAATGATGGAGCCAGTTAAAACCCCAGAAGAAAATCTGAATGCAGCAGACACATGCACAATACCTAAGGATGACTTTAGGACTACAGTGATAAACATAATCATGGAAATCAAGAAAACAATAGAGGAATAAAAAGAAAACAACAAAAAAGAGAGAGAAGAAATGATGCAAGATGTCAAACAAATGAAGAACACAATGGATGAACCAAAGAACTCAATAGACACCAGAAACTGACCCCTCACTTATAGTTAATCTATGACAGGAGCCAAGAGTAAACAATGGAAAAAGGAAAGTCTCTTCAGTAAATGGTGTTGGTAATACTGAACAATCACCTGCAAAACAGTAAAGCTAGACCACTCTCTAACACTATTCACAAAATTAACTCAGAATGAACTTGACTCTCAGACATAAGACCGGAAACCATAAAATTCTTGGAAGACAACGTAGGAAAGACTTTCCATGACATCAGCCTTAGAGAGATCTTTGGGGACTCAACTTCAGCATCAAGGGAAACAAAGACATCAAACTAAAAAGCTTCTTCACAGTAAAAAAGAACATCACCAAAACCAAAAGGCAACCTACAAATTGGGAGAAGATCTTTGTATTTCATATTTCTGACCAGGGCTTGCTATCTAAAACACACGAAGACCTTATAAAACTCAAAAACAGAAAAACAGGCAGTTAAATTAAAAAAAAATGGAAAGAGGAATTGGAGAGACACTTTTCTGAAAAAGATACACAGATGGCCAACAAGCACATCAAAAGATTCCCTGGCTATCAGGGAAATGTAAATCAAAATTACAGTGAGATATCACCTTACCTGAGAGACTGGCTGCTCTCTAAAAGTTTGAAACAACAAATATTGGCGAGAATGTGGAGAAAAGGGAACACTTTTGCACTGCTGGTGGGAGTGCAAATTATTGCAACTCCTGTGGAAAACAGTTTGGAGATTCCTTGAGAAGTTGAAGATGGAAAACCCATATGATCCCATTCCACTTCTGGGTATTTACCCAAAAGATAAAAAAGTACTAGGTCAGAGATTTCTGTGCCCCCATGTATATGCATCCCTATTCACAACAGCTAAGAACTGGAAATTACAAAAAGTTCCCCACATCAGATGACTGGATAAAGAAGATGTGGTACATACATACAATGGAATACCACACAGCCCTGAAAGAGACGAAACCCTGTCATTTGAATCAACATAGTTGGAACTAGAGGGGACTATGCTAAGTGAAACAAGTCAAAAGAAGAAAGATACCAGATGACCTCACTCATAGGTAGAATGTGAATAGACAAAACAAAGGGACAGAGGAAACAAAACCCACCCTTGGACACCTGCAGTAGAACTGAAGTTACCACTAAGGAACGGGATGGGGCGAGGATGGAGGGAATGTGGTGGTCAAGCCCACTGGACAATGGTGAAAAACACTTGGTGATTTGGTAGAGGGCCGGGTGTGCAGACATACTTCTTAGGAATGGGGAGATTATATATATGGGGAACCTACACATAAGATTTTATTTTCATTTGTAAAACAAAATTACTACAATCAAATTCAAAAACAGTTTTTTTTAAAAAAGACCTTGAGTTTACAGCCACAGGCCGGTAGGACAGCTACTTGCACCCTGGGAACCACCCCCATCCCGGGTCAGGCAGTCTATCCTCTGTGCTGCTGTTGACCCTCCTACACCCCAAATGCTCCTAGCTGGGGTTCAGCTGAAAATTCTGACCAAGGGCCCCCTGTGGCGGTGTACAGTCCTTAGAGTTGGCCCAGGTAGGACCTTGGGTGTTGTACCACCTGGAAGGAGCAAATGCTGCAAGAGAAGCAAGAGGGGAGTTTAAGGGAACCACTGGATGAAGAGGATTCAGTCTGAGGCTGTTCTAGCCCGGCTTTAGGGTTGCTCCACCTGGATGATGTCATCCTGCAGCCCTCCCACTTCAGATGCCTCCTTAAAGGAGAAAAGAACTCAGGGTAGGGAAGTACTGGAGAGGGCTCATCCTACCTGTGGAGGCTTTTTTCCAAGTCTGAGTGTCACTGTGACTTCAGAGTAACCCTTACAGATTGGCTGTCTCAGACGGGCGTGAAAGTGCGTGCTGCAGTGGGTCCTCTCTGGGCTGCTGTGGTTACTGCCTGCTCTAACCCACAGGCGATGTGGTGGACGTGTACCAGCGGGAGTTCCTGGCACTGCGTGACCGGCTGCACGCGGCTGAGCAGGAGAGCCTCAAGCGCTCCAAGGAGCTCAACCTGGTGCTGGACAAGATCAAGAGGGCCATGTCTGAGAGGCAGGCACTTCGAGAGGGAGACGGCAACCGCACCTGGGGCCGCTACACTGGTGAGCCCTGTGGCGTGATGTGCCAGGGGAGGTGGAGCTGGTAGTAGGCCATCCATCCTATCTGACCCATCCCTTCCTGACCCACACAGAGGACCCACGACTGAAGCCATGGAACGTCTCACACAAGCATGTGCTGCACCTGCCCACTGTCTTCCACCACCTACCGCACCTGCTGGCCAAGGAAAGCAGCCTGCAGCCAGCAGTGCGTGTGGGCCAGGGCCGCACAGGAGGTAGGGGCATGGTCGGGAGGGGCCAGAGGGAGGCTGGGGTATCCCCCGTGTTGTGCCCAGTATGGATCCTCTGTGCCCCTGCAGTATCGGTGGTGATGGGCATCCCCAGTGTGCGGCGTGAGGTGCACTCGTATCTGACAGACACACTGCACTCACTCATCTCGGAGCTGAGCCCCCAGGAAAAGGAAGACTCGGTCATCGTGGTGCTGATAGCTGAGGCGAGTGGGCCGGGGTGCTGGGTTGGAGGGGACAGTCAGGACACACAACTCAGAATTACAAGGAAAAATGAAAACAGCAATATTACTGTGGAAAAAGCTCGCAGAATTTCAATCTTCAGGTTCATTCACAAGTTTATAGAGTTTAAAAGCAAGAAACTTTGCAGCACCCTCTTGTGGAGATGGTTGTTACCTCGTGTTCCACACCCCCCCAACCCCTGCCCCTTTTACAGCCCAGGGTGCCTAGAGGGCTTGTCCTGAGCGACCTGTGGCCCCAGACTCAGCATTAGTTGACCCTCAGAAGAGGGAGCTCTCTCCCTCAGTGTCATCTGAGGCCAAGGCCCCTTTCTCATCCCTTCCAGGCCATTTAGACTTAGGTGCTTGGTCTCTCCACAGACTGACCCACAGTACACCTCGGTGGTGACAGAAAACATCAAGGCCTTGTGAGTACTGGACGCCCAACAAAGAGAGGGCAGGCCCTTTGCAGGTTGAGGGCAGATTGGTAGCTGCTTCCCCCACAAGATAATGGAGTGAGTGTGTAGGGGCCCCACCTCAGCAGGCTGTGTGTGGTGTCTGGGAATGTCTGCCTGTTGGTCGTAACGCTGCCCAGTCCAGTCCCTGGAAACTGCACATCTACCGGGCCTTCCTGTCTCCCAGGTTCCCCTCAGAGATCCATTCCGGGCTCCTGGAGGTCATCTCCCCTTCCCCTCACTTCTACCCTGACTTCTCCCGCCTCCGAGAGTCCTTTGGGGACCCCAAGGAGAGAGTCAGGTACCAGTGCTTTTCCCTCTGCATGTGCCCCCAGCAAGCTGCTCACCTGTGCTGAGAACCCAATATGTTGGTGTTTGATCCCGGGCAGTGTCCCTGAAGTGCTTCCATTTCTGTGTTGGAGGACCCCTGTGTGCATTGGGGGGAGGGTCCTACCCACTTAGTGACCTGTGAGGTCGCCACGCTAGAGGTGGAGGGGTGAGTTCCTGAGGCCTCTGCCCCTGGCCCACAGGTGGAGGACCAAACAGAACCTCGATTACTGCTTCCTCATGATGTATGCGCAGTCCAAAGGCATTTACTATGTGCAGGTCAGCACTAAGACCCTGCTCTGTCGTCACCCCCTGGACCCTGCTGGCCCTGGGTGGCACCTGGGTGGCAAACCCCTGTGCCCATGCTGAGGTCAGGCCCCTCTGCCCACTGCTGTGCAGCTGGAGGATGACATCGTCGCCAAGCCCAACTACCTGAGCACCATGAAGAACTTCGCGCTTCAGCAGCCCTCAGAGGACTGGATGATCCTGGAGTTCTCCCAGCTGGGCTTCATTGGTATGTTCCCAAGAAGCTGACTGAAGCTGGCAGTCCAGCCCATCACAGCCCCCCGCCCTGTCCAGAACCAGGCAACGCAATGCCAGAAGCCTTTGTCCCAATGCCTACTGCAGCCTCACCTGGTCTGTTTCCACAGCACTTGACCTTGGGATAGCTGGGCCCCCATCACTGTCTGCCCCGTGCCAGCACAGCCTGCAACTGGCCACAGGGTTTGCTATGGGAACCTCTCCAGTGGCCTCCACACATTGAGGTCAGGCATGCTGCCCACTCAGCACCGCCTTCCCCAACTCCCACCCCAGGGAAGATGTTCAAGTCGCTGGACCTGAGCCTGATTGTGGAGTTCATCCTCATGTTCTACCGGGACAAGCCCATTGACTGGCTTCTCGACCACATTCTGTGGGTGAAGGTTTGCAACCCCGAGAAGGATGCGGTGAGCAGGGGCTTCACAGGTGTAGTAGGGTTTGGGGATAAAGCAATCAGCCTCCAGCAGGGACTGCGTCAGCATCCACCCTGACACAGGAGACCGCACTGCTGGTGAGGGAGGCCTTGTCCTGGGAAGATGGGCTGAATTGAGCCCTAAGGTGTCACCCTCTTTCCACAGAAGCACTGTGACCGGCAGAAGGCCAACCTGCGGATCCGCTTCAAGCCATCCCTCTTCCAGCATGTAGGCACTCACTCCTCGCTGGCGGGCAAGATCCAGAAACTGAAGGTGGGTTGTGCCACAGGCGAGCTGGCTCGAGTATAGGCAGGACCCACCCCAGCACCTCTTCCTTCCACTGCACAGGACAAAGACTTTGGGAAGCAGGCGCTGCGGAAGGAGCACATGAACCCGCCGGCTGAGGTGAGCACGAGCCTCAAGACATACCAGCACTTCACCCTGGAGAAGGCCTACCTGCGCGAGGATTTCTTCTGGGCCTTCACGCCTGCTGCAGGGGACTTCATCCGCTTCCGTTTCTTTCAGCCGTTGCGTCTTGAGCGGTCAGTGCCCACACCCACCTCGGGAAGGACAGGGTGGCTACAGGATACAGGCCATACCACAGACCTCTGTCGCCCCTCTGTGATTACTTAACCTGCTCATGCCTCCGTTTCCTTAGTTGAAATGTGGGGCTCATAACAGTAGTGACCTTCTGAAGTCTAAGCCAGCACCCACAGGGGCTCAGTAACATGGCCCGTGACCTTGCTTCTACCAGTACGACCCCAGTTGCCCCCAGTGGCTTCCCCTGGTAGTGTCCCACCTCGCCCAGCCCCCTAGCCCACCTACTGCATTCTGGCCCTGGCCTGGCCTTTTCTCCACTGGCCAGTATGCCTGGCAGTACCCCAGCCCACACACAGCAGCTCACAGGCCTTTCTGGCCACAGGTTCTTCTTCCGCAGCGGGAACATCGAGCACCCAGAGGACAAGCTCTTCAACACATCTGTGGAGGTGCTCCCCTTTGATGTGAGTGTGGTAGGCTGTGGGGTGCACTAAGGCCTGCCCCTCCTGCAGCCATTGCCTTCAGCCCCTTGATATTGCCCCCAGAACCCCCAGTCGGACAAGGAGGCCCTACAGGAGGGCCGCACAGCCACCTTGCGGTACCCCCGGAGCCCTGATGGCTACCTCCAGATTGGTGAGGGGTGGGGGCATGCGGTGGTTGGAGAGGGAGGGTCGGCCTGGCACTGCAGAAATCTTGGGACAACCTCAGTACTGCCTTCCCCAGGCTCCTTCTACCAGGGTGTGGCACAGGGCAAAGTGGACCCTGCCTTTGGCCCCCTGGAAGCTCTGCGCCTCTCCATCCAGACTGACTCCCCGGTGTGGGTCATTTTGAGTGAGGTGAGGTGGGGCCAGGCAGGGTGCAGGGAAGAGGGATCTGTTCCCAGTAGCTCGGCTGGAGCTGAGCCAGACGATGGCTGATGCTGAGGGTGGCTCTTCCAGATCTTCCTGAAAAAGGCCGACTAAGCTGAGGACTTCTGAAGGTGCATCTCCTAGAGCCCTGAGGCCCAAGAGAACCTGGGATATCTTGCAGCTGCCCCTGGAGGGCCAGGCTCATTGCCCCAGCCTGAGGGATTCTGCCTGGTGCCCCACTTGGCTGGCCTGGGGTCGCCGCTGGCCTGGAGGCCCCAAGAGCTGGTGCTGCCCCTGCCCGCCAGGCTGCGGGAGGAGGCAGGTGGTCCCCACACTGTGCCTGAGGCCGGCCGGTGCTGCCGGAACCGTTCTCACCCCGGCTGGCTCGAGCCAGGCCGTTTTAGAAGAGCTTTTTCCTGGGCGCCCGCTGTCCCTGGCGCGAACACTGGAATGCATATACTACTTTATGTGCGGTGTTTTTTATTCTTGGATACATTTGATTTTTTCACGTAAGTCCACATATACTTCTATAAGAGTGTAACTTGTAATAAAGGGTTAATGAAGTGTGTGCCTTGTGTGAGTACTCTGAGCCTTGGCTAGTGGGGAGTTCATCTCTCCATTTTGCCAGCTCAAGCTGAAACCAGCTCCAGGTGACCAAAACATTTGCTTCCTGAGGACCCCCTTCCTGTCCCCCCCAGTAACTCCCATCATCTTGCACTGCCTCTCACAGCGAAGTCATCCTCCCCATTTTTCATTCCCCTTCATCTCAATCCTGCTGTGTCCATGGTCCCCAAGGCCCCAGCTCATCCTCTCAGCCCAGGTGTCTTGCCTTGCTTGGAAAGCACCCCTTGTGGCTAAAAGTAGCCTCTTGACAGACTCACTGTCCATCAAGCAGGTCTTCCCCTGATCTGGACCCCAAGCCTCCTGTTTGTCTTGAGAACCCTCTCTTGTTTGACCACATTGCTGGTTGTCCCCGCTGTGCCACTGCAGGATGTCAGGAATTTGTCTAAACTGCTGATAAAAAGGTCCCTGCTTGTGAAGGTGAGATGAGGGGTACTGCAGCTGAGGATCTGTGAAGAGGCAGGGTCCCCAAAGAGGGCGACAGGCGGGGAGAGTGCTGAACAAGCGAAGAACCCAAGGGAGAACCCTTGCCTGGTAAGGGCACCCAAGCTTCAGGCATATTGCTCCAAGGTTGGGAGAGGGCCGAACCCAGCCCCTGAGGGAGGGAGGGGGTTTCCATCTGTGGTGCCGCCTTCTAGGGAGTCCACCACACAAGCGCGACCCATCCAGAGAGTGTACTAGGCATCTGGTCACCGGCAATTTAATTAGAGACTGGGAAGGGGATTGGCACCGTTCAACACCCACCAGGAGGTCCCCCGCTCTTCCCCAGCTCCACCGATTGAGGCGTCCTCCGTGTCAGGTCCAGGGCAGCAGCGCCCAGAGCGGTCCCAGGAGCTTGGCACGCAGCTCCGCCGGGAGGAAGTGGGCGATCAGACCCAGCGCCGCCAGCGCCACGAGCAGCCAGAGTGCGCGCGCACTCGCGTACAGCGGGGCCAGCCTGCGGGGGACGTTCTGCCAGGTCGCGGCAGCCAGCAGAGGCTGCGCCCCAACTCTAGTGATCACCCCCACGGGGACCCGCACCCACAGATCGCCATTCCCAGGCCAGGTCCGATCTCCCCAGCCCCGCCCCTTCTCTCACCTTTGCTGAGCCGAGCGTGAGTAACCCTGAAAGTACTGGAGGCGCGCAAACAGGTAGACTACGCCCACCAAGGCCGCTGTACCTGGGAGAAGGGCGGGCAGATTGGGGTGAGCTCCCCAGCACGTGGACCATGGGGGCTCCCGTGCCCCTGCCCGGCGCCAGACCTTGGTGAAAGAAGATACCGGCGACCCAGAGCGTGGCGAGGAACAGAGGGAAGTACTCGCTGCAGTTCACTCTGCGGTGGGGATGAGGCAGCTTACAGGTGGCGGCCTGAAGGCCTCGGGCCTGCCCCTCCCCGGGCTTGCGCACTCCGGCCCGCACCCTCCCACACCGCCTCACTGAGCTCTGTAGACGCGCTGGAACTCCGGTGGGCCGGTGGTGAGCGGCGGCGACACGCGGAAGGTCCTGCGCGCCGCGATCACCTGCAGGGAGAAATAGGCTGGGGGCGCCCGGAAAAGAGGGCCAGGAATCAGATCTGGCAGCCCAACTGGAAGCCTCCCCGGAGCCCCGCTTCCAGTCTGGTCCCGCACGTTTTCTTCTCCCTTCTTTCCACTGAGCATGTCACAACTCCCCCTTTAAATTCCTTTGGAGGGGACCCCCGGCCCCACTCATCGCTTTGTGTCCACGATGCCTGTTCAGTGGGGAGAGCAGTGTGGGTCTGGTACCGAAAAGGCCCTGTCGCCACCCCCACCGCATTGAGTGTAAAAGAGGATGATAGATAAGCCATGGGGACACCTGCCTGCAGGAGGGGCCATGGGCACAGGACTTTGCTTCGGAGTCATTTTACTTACAAAATGCAGCCAAAAACCCTACTCCCATTCTCTAGCCTTGGACCTTTGTCTTTCGCATCACCGGACTGGGTGTGCCACCAGCGCCAGAGGACAGAGCTTGTTGCTTCCTTCTGGATGCTGGGGAGCACACACCTGTCACTAGCAATCCCTGGTCCCCTTCCTACAGAGCTTATCAGCAGGGACTGACTGGCCTCTGGCCAGGGTCACAGCTATGCTCCCGATTCAGTTACTCTGGACCCTGGCCTAACTCTCACAGACATCTTCTTCCCTAAGTGCTTGCAGCTGGTACTCAAAGTGTTCAACCCCACATGGACAATGCTCTGCCACTCTCCATGACATCATGTGTCTCCAAAGCAGCAGGGATATCTAGCTCTAGGGTCAGAGAAAGGCACCAAGCAGGCACCTTTGGGGGCCAAGAAGCAGGTCACAACGCTATCCAACATGGGGGTGGGGTGGGGGAGTGCCTTCCTGCTGGGATACCCCTGATACCCAGAGCAGGGTCAGCTCAGGAGGGCAGGGTGACTGGATCAAGGCTGCACCACCCATGGCTGTCCCATTTCTGTACCCACTTCCAAACCACACATTCTGTCCCACTCTGTCCCTCCTCAGCCCAGCACAAGTGGATGCCCCACCTGCTCCCTGAAAGCCCTGCCCTCCTCCAGGGCTCTTTATGCTGGTCAAGGGGCCACCCCCACCCCTGATACCTGCATGCCTACCCCACTTCTCCAGCGGCCTTTTGCTCATCCCCTGGTCAAGCACTTTTCTCAACCTTGGTTTCTACCCAGGGTTTCACAGTCTGCCCTATAGACACCTCTCCAAGGATCCCCTCCACCTGGCCTCTGGGGGACAATGCAAGTGCCCTGAGACATCCCAGCCTCCAGTGGCCACTAGAATTCTGGACTGGGGCCCAGCCTCTGCTCCTCCCTGGGCCTGGGCCCGGAGGGCAGAAGGCACGCTGCAGGTCAAAAGCCCACCCACCTCCCCAACCAGAGCCAGCCCACCTTGCAGCAGAACTCCCAGGAGGGTAACAGTGGCCAGAAGAGCCACCTCGTCCTTCATGGTGCCAGCAGCTGTGTCAACCCAGCTGGTGTGTGAGAGGACTAGCTGTGGCGTCTTATCAATCTGCTGCTCAGAGACTGACCCAGAGAGGACAGTTGCCAACCCCCCACCCCCACCCCCGCCTTCTCCGTGGAGGCGGGTGAGAGCAGGGGCGTGACTGTGGCCGGAGAAAACAGGGGAGCCTGGGCAGAACGGAACAGCTCGCTGGAGACAGTCCACTACTTCCTCCCTGTCCTCTTTGCCCTGTCTGTGCTGCTAGCCGTGTGCCAGCCGAACCCAGCTGTCCACCCAGGCTGCTGCATTCTCTGGTGTCGGCTGCTGTGTTAATCCAGGCCCTGTGGTGGCCCTCCAGGTGGCCCTCCAGACCTTCTCTTGTCCCTGTCTGGTCACAGGAAATTTGAAGCTTCTCCCTGAATTCCCTCCCACTTCCCATAGATCATCAAGTTGCACTCATTCTCAAACCCATCCCAGCTAAGTGCCACTTTCTAAGCCTTGCCTTGCCCCATTTATTACAGGTCAGGCATTCCTCATAGGTTCCCACCCTGAAACTCTAACCGACCTGTACACAGCACTGCTTCCCTGCCCCCAGCCAGGGCAGTTCTGACTGCAGGGTGGTAGCCAGCCCACACTGGACACAGCTGAGTCTTTGCCCCCTTCTAGAGTACCTGATGACCACCAGCTGCCTGGGCTCCATGCACAGTGGCTGTCCCAAAGGCCACTTGTCTGGCTTGTCCTTAGGATGGCTGAACTCGCTGTCTCCCAGGCCTCTGACTGTTTCTCCCTGCCTGGAATCCTCTCCACATTCACGTGCTGCAGTCTGGACAGAACTGTCTCCCAGGCCTGCAGGGTGGACATGTGAACCCAAACTGACCATATGAGCCAAGGCTGACTAAAAATGGTGAGATGCAGTTCTGGAAAATTCTTTAGAACTTTAGGAAAGAGAGCTCAGAATAGGACGGGAGATTACCAAGGGTCTGCTAATGGCCACTTGTCACCCTGAGGATGAGTGTCACACTTTGAGGCAAGTTGGCTCGTGTCCTAGAGCCCTGTGGCCGCCTTACCTGGAATACCCCCCATTCTGGCATTCAGACTTTTGACTTTGTAACACAGCCACTTCTCCTTTTGACTCAAGCTGGTTGGACATGGTTTTCGTCAGCGGTGGCAGAATCCAGACAGATACAGTAGCTGGGAAGACCACAGGCAAGCACAGGCCATGCTGTGGGAGGAACAGAGTAGCTGGGTCCTCAAGGTAACGGTGACAGGACACAATGATGCCCTGGTGCTGCTTGCCTGGTCACTCTAGGGGAGTCTCCGCACGTCAGGATCATGTGACCTTGTGACCTCTGCTCTTACCACCCCTCTAGCTTCCTTGCTGTCCCCGAGTCTGAGTTCTAGTCTGAGAACTTTATGGCTTGCTGAACTCCCCAAGAACCTTTTTTTCCCTCTTATCTCCTGGCCAATGGCCAATACCCGCCCTTTGGCCGTCACACTCCCCAGGGAATCAGCCGCTCCCCATCTGGACTCCCTGTGGGCTCTTCAAGGGCAGGGCTCTCCACATGTGTGTCTGCATTAGAGCAAGTGACAGCGGTAGTGGGCGCCCGGTGGTGGGATGACTAAAGCGACAGACAGGAGCCCAGGTTGTGAATGCTGCCAGTCTGGTCCTTAACCCGCTCCCTGCCACTCAGCCCTCTTCTTGAACCTGCGCTGCCCACAGCCCTGTTGGTCTCCCTCTGGCCCTGGGTCACCTGAAGGGTGGGACACATGCCGACTGTGTTTGCATCAACTGTGTGTGTCCAGTGTGTGATACCTGTTGGTCAGCGTGTGAACCCTGAATGTTTGTCTCAGAGCCCCTGTGCTACGAGTGTCCGGGAGCTCATCCAGGCTGGCTGCATGTCCACGGGTCTCTGCACTTGCTCAAGCCTGCTTCTCTGCCAAGCTCTCTTCCTTTGAGGCCTAGTCCTCCTCCTTCTGTGCTGACCCTTTCTGCCCTGGAAACAGGAAGCTGAGGGCTGACATCAGCAGCCTCTGAGGAAGTTCCTGGGCAGGACAGGGCTCTTGGCCCCTGGAGCCCTCCCCAGTCCCCTCAGTCTGCACCTCCCTCCCTCCGGGCTTGCCCAGCCTCTCAGGATCCTGCCTGATCTGGGGTGTTCAGGTCCACACAGGTCCAGGCCAAGGCCCTCCAGGCATGGGACACCTACCCAGTTTCCTGTGCTGCCCTGAGGTGCCAACATCAGAAGGGAATTGAAAAGTCCCTTCCCTGAGCCCCTGCAGCATGTGCTTCTGTGACTTGGGACTTATGCCCTTTATATCACAGCCCCTCCATGGCCCTAAGGAAACTTCTAGAAGCTGAGATCCTCTAGGGAGTAGAAAAGCCAGCAGAACCGTGATGTTAAAATCACAACGTAAGTGCAACAGACCACTCAGACCCTAAACTTAAAATAAAAATTTAAAAAGTTTGCTGTGTCCGCAGACACTAAGCCACAGCTGGGGTGTGTACGGTATAATAAAGCCCAAGAACCTGGATTCGCTACTCAGGGTCAGGGGGACAACCAAAACAAACAAACAAAAATGCTTCTTCCTCTTCCTTTCTAACCTCAAAATGCTTCTTTCTCCTCTCCCTTTCTTAAAAAAAATTAAAAGATTTATTTGGAAATTATTTTGGACTCACAAAAACTTGCAAAAATAATATACATTGTCATATACCTTCCACCCAGCTTCCTCGAATGTTAAAATCTTATATAGTCGGGGCACTTTGGTGGAGTAGCAGTTAGGTCAACGCCTCTGAAGGAACACAAATCCCTGGGTTCGAGTCCTGGGTCTGAGGGGAAACAACTAGTGTGAACAACTAAATAAAAATTTAAAAAACAAAGTGCTTCTTTCTCCTTTCTCTTCCTGGTTGCCTATTTGCCTTCATTCCTACCTGTACTTTTCCTTTAAAAAAATCTTATATAACCATAATTATATTAGACTAAGAAATTAACATCGATATGATCCTATCAGCTGTGTTACAAATCTTATTTAAGTTTCACCGATTGTCCCATTAAAATAGTACAAAGACCTCAAAGACACTGTGAAGTTGTGTCAGACACAAATGACTATATATTGTACAATGTGCAGAAAAAGACATCACCCTGGCCATTAGGGAAATGCAAATAAAAACAACAATGAGATATCACCTTACATCTGAAAGACTGACTATTATGTAATAGTCTGAACAACAAATGTTAACGAGGATGTGGAGAAAAGGGAACACTTTTATACTGTTGCTGGGAGTGCAAATTGGTGCAACTCCTGTGGAGAACAGTGTGGTGATACCTCAGAAAGGTGAAGATGGAAATCCCATATGATCCCAACATCCCACTTCTGGGCATTTACCAAAAAAATACAAAAACACTCATTCACAGAGATTTCTGCACCCCCCATGTTTGCTGCAGCCCTATTCACAATAGCAAGAATGGGAAATTACCAAAGTGGACAACATCAGATGAATGAATAAAGAAGATGTGCTGCATGTATTCAATGGAATACTACATAGCCCTTAAAGAGATGAAACCCTGTCATTTCAATCAACATGGATCTACAGGGGATTATGTTAAGTGAAATAAGTCAAAAGAAGAATGATAGATACCAGATGACCTTACTCAAAGGGGAAATTGAATAGACAAAACAAAGGAACAAATGAAACAAAACCATGCCTTAGACACTCGCAACAAAACTGAGGTTACTAATGGGGAATGTGGTGAACGGGGCAAGAAATGGTGGCAGAGCCCACTGGATAAAGCTGAAGAACACTTGGTGATTTGGTGGAGGGCAGGGTGTGTTGACATATATATGAGGAATGGGGAACCTTACACGTGAGGTTATTTTAATGCATAAAAATGAAAAAATAATTTAAAAAGTATAAAAGGCAAATCAATATAGAAAACAGTCTGGTCTGGGACTGGGAGAAGGAGAAATCTTACTGGAGTGGTAAAAAATGTTCTAAAACTAGATTATAGTGAACTTCGCACAGCTCAGTCGATTTACTAAAGTTCATTGAATGGTACAGGTGACATGGACAAATGTCAAAATTTTTTAAAGGAAAGGCACAGGCAGGATTGAAGGTGAGCAGGCAGGCAAGAAGAAAGAGGGAAAATCACTTTATTTTTATTTAGTTCATCTTGGTTGTTTCCCTCAACCCTGTGTCTCAAGCCTGGGTCCTTGGGATGTATGTGGCCTGGATATGGTGGACTTAGCTGCTTGGTCACAGGGGCATATGTAAATTATATCTCAATATAGTTGCTTTCCAGCATAGTGCAATGAGTGCTTTCATGTCATTCCCTCAACTGCCTCAAGTGCCTGCATGTTAGATTACGATAGTACAATGATTTCAACCAGGAGAGTGACATTGACCCAAGGCTATTATCTAATCTGCAGACTTAATTCACATTCCAATAACTGTCCTGAAATGCCCCTTTACTGGTCCAGGATCCCATATCCTCAGTTTCCTCCAGTCAGGAAAACTGGAAGTTTCTTCAGTCTTTCTTTCTATTTCATGATCTCAGCACTGTTAAAGAACAGTGGTCAGTTCTTCTGGACATGGCCCTTGGTTTGGGTCATTATTTGCACAAAATTAGATGGAGGTTCTTCGTTTTTGGCAGGGATGCCACAGAAATGATGTGTGCCCTTCTCAGTGCTTCCCATGAGAGGAGACACGATATTCACATGTCATATTACAACCCTAAGCTTTCTACACAAGGAAATAAATATCTCTGATGATACGATTCTTGCTCCTGGCTTTCAATTCACTTAGCCTTGCAGATTCACAGCTTGGACCTCAGTTCTCAGCCTGATGTCCTATGGACACCTGGGCCCCTTATGCACCCACCAGAGTCCTGAGCACCCTACTGTGGCAGCCCTGGCCCCTCTGTTTTCTTTGTTCAGTTTCTATCACCTACACCACTTCTTCCTTCCTTCCAGGAGTGCCTGGAAGTGGATGACTGTGCTCTGCTGGTCCCCATAACCCACATGGTTTATGTGCCCAAAGAAATGTATGTATGAATGATCAAACAAACAGCTGTCCATCTGGCCTGGCTGCCCTCTCCCCCTTACTCCCCGTGGAAATAGCTGATCTGCTTAAGGTCTCTATAGCTTTGACTATTTCAGATTATCATAGGTGGAATCATATAATATGTAGCCTTTTCAGAATAATTTCTTTCATGTAGCAAAATGCATTTAAGTTTTTTCCATGTCTTTTATTTTTTTTAAAGGAAAGGTGCAAGTAGGAATGAAAGTGAGTGGGCAGTCAGGAAGGAAGAGAGAGGAGGAAGAAGCATTTTATGTTATTTCATTTTATTTTGAGGGGATATGAACCCAGGTTCTTGGGAGGTACATGGACTGTAGTTCTCCAGAAATGGCTGGTCTAACTGCTCCTCCACCAGGGCGCACTGTTTCCATGTCTTTTCATGACTTGACAGCTCCTTTTTCAGTGCTGAATACTATTCCACTGTCTGGATGTAACAGTTTAATTTTAATTTTAATTTTTTTAGAGGAAAAATACAGGCAGGAATGAAGGTGACTAAGAAAGCAAGCAAGAGTAGAGAGGAGGAAGATGCACTCCATTTTTTTTTGTTTTTTTGTATTTAGTTGTTCATATTGGTTATTCTCCCAGACTTGGGTCATGGACCCAGGCCCTTGGGATGTACATGGTCTGCGCTGTCTGGAGGTGGCTGACCTAACAGCTGTTCAACCGAGGCTTGCCAACACAGTTTTTTAATCCATTGATCTACTGCAGGACATCTTGGTTGCATGCAAATTTTGAAAATAATTAATAAATCTGCTATAAACATCCATATGTAGGTTTTGCATAGGTATACATTTTCATTCATTTGGGTAAATACCCAGGACTATGATGGCTGAATCCTATGGTAAGAGTATCTTTAGTTTTGTAAGAAATGGTCAAACTGTTTCCAAAGTAGCGTTGCCATTTTGCATTCCGACCATCAATGAATGCTAGTTCCTGTTGCTCAGCATCTGCCAGCACTTGGTGGCATCAGCGTCCTGGGTTTTGACCGCTCTAATAGTTGTATGATGATATCTCATTGTTGTTTGGATTTGCATTTTCTTAATGACAAATGATGTGTTTATTTGACATCCGCATGTCTTCTTTGCTGAGGACTGTGTTCAAGTTTATTGTCCAGTTTTAAACTGGGTTGTTTGTTTTCTTACTGTTAAGTTTAAAGATTTCTTTGTATGTTGTAACAGTCCCTTATCGGATCTGTCTTTTGCATATATTTTCTGTCAGTCTGTGACTTGTCTTCTCTTTGTCTTGGCAATGTCTTTCACAAAGCAGAAAATTTAAATGTTAATGTAATTCAGCTTATCAATTACTTCTTTCATAGGTGGTGCCTTTGGTCTTGTATCTAGAAAAGACATCACCACATAAGTTGTCTTCTAGAAGTTTTATAGCTTTGCATTTTATATTTAAGTCTGTCTGTGATCCATTTTGGGTTAATTTTTGTGACATAATTAAAGAGTAAATAAAGTTTGTGCCTAGATTCATTGCGTGTGTGTGAGCACACGTTCGGTTTTTCCAGCACTAGTTTGTTGAAAAGACTATCTTTTCTCCACTATATTATTTTTGCTCCTTTGTCAAAGATCCATTGACTATATATTAATGTGGGTTCATTTATGGGTTCTCTGTTTTGTTCCATTAATAGACAAATAGTCTGTTCTTTCTCTAATACCATACTGCCTTCATTACTCTGGCTTTGTAGTAAGTCTCCAACTCTGTTCTTCAATATTGAGTTATTCATTCCGGGTCTTTTGCCTCTCGATGTGGACTTTAGAATCAGTTTGTCAATGTTCACAAAATAATTTATAGGGGTTTTCACTGGAATTGCACTAAAACTATAGATCAAGTTGGTAAGAACTTGACACTTGACAATATTGAGTCTTTCTGTTCATAATCACAGAATATCTTTCCAACATTCATTTCTTTGATTGCTTTCTTCAGAGTCCTGGGTATAACTTTTTAGCAAGTTTTGAAACTAGAAATTGTGAACCCTCTAAGTTTATTCTTAATTTTTAAATTTTCAAGATTTCTGGATTCTCTGACTTTCCAAGTGAATGTTTAAATAATATTAATTTCTACAAAGAATTCAGCTGTAATTTTGCTATTGTTTTAAATCCATACATTAATATTGAGAGTAGTGCCATCGCAACAAAATTAAATGTTCTGGTTTGTGCACATGAGATGTCTTTCCATTTATTTAGATGGTCTTTCATGTCTTACAAAAATTTTTGTCATTTTTAGAGTGTAAATGTTGTATTTCTTTGTTTACATTCATTCCAATTTTTTTTACTATTTTTGATATGATTATAAATTAAATAGTTTTCTTAATTTAATTCTCAGATTGTTCATCACAAATATATAAAAATGCAACTAACTTTTGTGAGTCAATCTTATGTCCTTCAAATTTACTGAAGTAACTTTTAGTGGATTTCTTAGTATTTTCTATATACAAAACATGTCATTTGCAAATAAAATAGTTTTACTTCTTCAATTCACATCTTTTCATTTTCTTATTTCCCTAGCCAGACCCTCCTGGTATAGCAAAATTCCCTATCTTGTTCCTGATCTTTGGGGGGAAAGTTTTTCACCATTAAATATGACATTAGCTTGGAGTTTTGCTGATGTCTTTTATAAGGGTGAGAAAGTCCTCTTCTAGTCCAAGTTCATTGACTGTTTGGTCTTGAAATTGTGTTAGATTTGTTAAAGGCTTTTGGTATATCTAGCATAATGATCATATATTTTCCTTTGTTCTACTGAAATGGTATATTACAGTAATTTGTTTAATGTCAAACCAACCTTTCATTCCTGGTGTAATTACCACTTGATCATGGTGCATAATACTCATTTTGTGTTACTGGGTTTGACTTGTTAGGGTTTGTTGAGGCTATTATTATTTTTTTAAACATATATCCTCTTATTTTATTATAGCTTAAAAGTTCATCAAGTTACTTTAGGAACACAGAGGAGTTCGTGACATATATCTAGGTAAGAAACAAGATGCTCAGAGGAAAAATAAATTATTAGGTTGGTACCAGGAATACTTTTTCCTAGCTGGCAAACACTTAACATAGAGTTATTGTTTTTATTAATAATCTGTAATGGGAACGCCAAAGCAAAGCAAAGAGATTGAAAGAATGCAAAGAAATGAAGACAGCGTTCGAGACCTATCGTTTAACATAAAAAGAAACAAAATTTTCATTATAGGGGTCCCAGAAGGGGACAAGAGAGAAAAGGAGGCAGAAACTGTATTTGAAGAAATAATGGCTGAAAAATTTCCCAGCCTGAAAAATGAAACAGGCCTCCGGACCCAGGCAGCTCAAAGAGTTCCTAATAAAAGAAACCCAAGGAACCTACATCTAGTCACATTGTCATCAAAATGTCAAAAATACAAGATAAAGAATTTTAAATGCATTCAGAGAAAAGCGAGTCACAGACAAAGGAGTCCGCATGAGGTTGTCAGTGGATTGCTCAGCTGAAACGCTACAGGCCAGGAGGAATGGCATGATACATTCAAAAGGCTGAAAGAAAAATATTTTCAACCTAGGATGCTATACCCTGTGAGATTATATTCATAACTGAAGGAATGTTTAAAAAAAACAAAAAAAACCCTCAACTTTTCCAATAGCAATAGTTAAAGGAATTTATCACCACAAAACCAGTTCTACAAAAAAAAAAAAAAAAAAAAATGCTGAAAGGTGCTCTATAAAGTGTAAAGAAACCCCACTTAAAAACAGGTCTATTAAACCTCTTCATCTGTATTCATTGGAGACACTGATCTGTAGTTTTCTTTCTCGATTACATCTCTGTCAGCTTTTGTTATCAGTGGTGTTGGCCTCATGTTTGGAAGTGTTCTCTGTTCTTCAATATTTCGGAAGACTTTAAGAAGAATCGGTATTGGTTCTTCTCCTAAAGATTTGGTGAAACTCATTAGAAAAACCATGTGATCCTGAGCTTTTATTTTTAGGGAGACTTTTGATTACCTCTTCAGTTTATTTGCTTATGATTGTTCTGTGGGGCCTGTTCAAGAACTTAGCATATATTATCTTATTTAAGAAAAGCCTATGATGTAGATTTTATTATCCCCATTTTATAGGTGAGAAAACTGAAGCTAAGAAATCTGCCTAAGGTTATATAGTAAACAAGTGTCAGAGCCAAGGCTCAAATTTATCTTTTATGCCCAAATCCTGTGTGCTGAGTATTTTATCCTGTTTAGTTTTAATGTTATTGATATTGTTTTGTTTGGAAAGATAATGCTATCCAAAATTTTAAAATTTTACTTTCATCATGCTTAGTTTTTCTTTTTCATTACCTTATTATTCTTATAATTCCAATTTTTAACTTTTCTAAATTAAGGAATTGTGACTCAAGCATACATTATGAATTTTCATACATTCTACCAGATTCATTTTAAAGTTTAAATATATTGGAAATACCCAATATATTGTACTCTCCTGCGTTTCTTTTGAAATAAGTATTTAATTAATAAATTATAACCTTTTCTTGGTCTGAAAATAAATTAATTTAGTTTAATTAAAAAATAGCTTAATGGAAAAGAAAGTTCCAGAGTAATATGCATTACATAGTATAATAAATTTATAACTAAAATAAATATACTATATATTGTTTATGGATATATGCATATCTATATAATTTGAATAAAAGACAATTTCAAGTAGAGCTTGCTGCTGGATAAAATGGGAAAAGAAATGGAATAGGTGGTGGCTTTATATGTACATCTTTTAAAGTTTACTTTTAAAATTATGGAAATTGACAGCAAGCATTGTAAAATGTTAACCTTTGCTATATATGGTTGATAGCTATGAGTTTCTGTTATACTTTATATTTTTTTACCATTTTCTCTGAAATATTTTGTAATTAAAGTGAAAAAATAATCATCATGCCCTGGTGGCCTAGTGGTTTGGTACGCTGGGTATAGTCCACATACATCCCAAGCTCCCGGGTTCAGACACCCAGAGCCCAGGGAAACAACCACCATGAGCAACTAGATAAAATAAATCAATCTTCTTCCTCCTCTTTCTTCCTGCCTGCCTGCCTGCTCACTTTGATTCCCTTTGCACCTTTGCTTTCAAAAAAAGAAAGAGCATCACAATCAAGGTTTACCCTCCCTCTTGTAAGACTTGATTTTACCACTTCTTTCCTGGGTTTGATGAAAAGGTGTTATTAAATGTCAGTTTCAAACCTTAACAAATCAATTGCAGTCTCTGTTCCCAGAATGCTGCCTTGTTCCAATTTTCTGTGAAAGTCAGCCCATACTCTCACCATTTTCCTTTGGTTTCCAAGGTCCCAGTGACGTTAACAGTGAGCGTGGTATTGAGAATTCTACGCCATTGTGTGACTTTATTCTCACAGCCAGTTGTACAAACCCCAAACCAAATCCTCTGCTGAAAATATCTCTGGCAGCTTTGCCAAGTCAGCATATGATGGAGGAATACGCATTGGCTGCAGTTCTATTGGTAGGTCGCCATAGTGAAGCCGAGGGAGGAGGTGGTCTGGTGTCTCCTGAGAGGGAGCCACAGCGGTTGCTCCCCTTGAAGCTGAGACTACTCAGGGGCAGGGTCTCAGGATAATTAATATTTGTCTTTAAATCTGTAAAATAAACTTTAAAGCAAAACTATAATGCCCTGGTGGAGTAGCAACTGGCCACAGTCCACATACATCCCAAGGTCCAGGGTTAACTTTTCAGGACCTGGAGGAGCAACCATGACGAACAAATAAATGAAATGTTTCTACCTCCTCTCTCTGTCTGCCTGCCTCTGCTTGCCTTCTTTCCTGCCTGCACCTTTCCTTAAAAAAAAAAAGAAAAAAAAGAACATGAGTGAATCCTGGTGATTCAGGCATTAAGTCTATGGTGGCAGCAGAGACCATGTGCAGCCCAAGGACCCAGGTTTGTGACCCAGGGACAAGGGGAACAACCAAAATGAACAAATAAATAACTGAATAAAATTGTTTCTCCCTCCTCTCTCCTTGACTGTCTGTCTGCTTACTTTCTTTCCTGCCTGCTTCCTTCCTCTTAAAAAGTAATGAATTAAAATATCATTTGTCATAAACAGGAAAAATACCTGAACAATGTAATTAAACACTAGTTGGGTATTATTTGCCCTGGGCTTATAGCCTGTGCTTTTGCGGTCATCATCTGAATAGAAGGGACAATTTGCGCATCTATTAAGATAATAGGTGTGATTTATTGAAACATACATGATATTAAAACATTCATGAATTTGTCATTACACTTAGAAACCTCACTGGGCAACTTTGGAGGATGCTAGAGAAGTAATTCATTCTTCTGACAACTCACAAATAAAGGGACAGAAACAAGCATTTTGTTTGTAAGCATTTGGTTTGTGAGCTTTTACGTGATGATCAGGCAGGTGTGGTCACAAGAGGAGACTCAGAGAGATTCGGGTAAATAGTTTAGTATGCTCACAGGTCCTAGCTTCAGGAGGCACGACACACCACGCAGGACCACAGGGGAAAGGAAGCACCAGGGTGATCAGGAGGCAAAGACCGGAGCCAGGGGAAAACACAAGGCCAGAATGTGTACGGGGAATTCCGCGGGAAAGGCCAGGCAAGGCAGCACGGACAGTTATGGACTGACTCTTCTGAATCCTCTAGGCAAGCTCTAAATGAGCCTCTAGTTGCCTGTCACTGGCCTTGAGATGATTAGGGCAGAGGAATATTGTCCCCTGGGTGTGAACCAGATAGAGGGGGTCTGGCTCTGGACTGGTTAGTTTGCACGTCTAAAGGCACACAGGAACTAAATTTGGTATCTCTTAAGAATTAGCTACCCCAACAAGAGGCAGTCTCGCAGTCTCTCTCCAGCCTGAAAGGATTTTTTAAATGTCAAGATATAAGAGTAAACAGAAATTTAAAAGACGTACTTACATGTATAAAGCCTGTGTCATTGAACAGTTTTTCACAACCACAGACCGAATATACGATGAGTTGGGAGGCTCTACCCCTAAGGTAGGTTTGTAGCAGACTCTGCCCTCTAGGTTAGTGTCATTACATTCTCTGAAGTTTGGGCAACGATCAGATTGCCTAATGGCGCACTTCTCAGAATTGATCTCATTGTTAAGCAATGCAGGACTGTATACATAGATCTGTAAACAAAAATAGCAGCTGCAGCATTCTAAGATGTTGCAGAGGCTTAAAATTAGCAACATACAGCAAAGATGCCTGAGGGGCCGAAAAGACCAGAAATAGGATATCTGACCATTTGACCTGACTTTACAGCTTGACCCTCATGTCTGGAGGGGATATTCTTTAGGGAAAAAAATAAGAATTTTGGCCTTTTGCATTTCCTACACAAATAGTGCCTAATTAATTCCTACCTTATCGCTAACTAAGAATGTTAGAAATTAACCAAATGTTCCCATAACCTGTTGGATCATTCATACAGAATTGTTAATGTGTTCTTTCACTGCCTGTAATCTCTATAAACTATATAAACTGAAACCGAACCTATGAATGGTGGATGCACCCAGGCATGCTACTTCCTCGCATTTGAATTCTCTGGGTTTAAATTCTTAGATGAACTGTAAATAATTTCCTAATATATTATCTTCACTCAACTGAACTTTTCTTCACAGCAATTGTTTTACTTCAGTCACTAATACATACACACTGGTCCCCTCATCACACAACTTTTCTGGTAGTGGATCAACCAGATGTGACATTGCCTCTGAAGATACTGCAACAGAATGCTCTCACCCTCCCCTCTGAGGTCTTCTGGATGGAACTTCCTGTGTGCTGGAAGTAGGCAGAACAGAAGGCATCACCAGAAAGCCCAGACAAATCCAGAATAAGGGTCTATTTTAGAGGCACATCAGAAGGTCAGGGGCCTGTCCCTCAGCAAGGTCACTGGTTGGTGGCATGTTGGACATCCCGCTTTTTACTTCTTACCAGGAAAAGGGAACACAAGACTTGGTAAACCTCTTTGGGTTTTGGATGCAGCATATTCCATGATGCGGGACCCCACATCCACCCATTTATTGGGTGACACTGTAATGAGGTTTTACTGCCAGCTGTGAGTGGGGCCAGAGAAATACAGGGCATAGCAGTAGGGTAGGCAGCTCTCCTGGGCTCACAAGATCCCCTGCTGCGAGAAGTACGCCTGGTGGAGACAGCGATGTGCATTGTCTGGTGCAAGCTCCAGCGGGATGAGGAGCACACGTTAGGGCCAGAGCCAGGCTCTGCCTGCTCCAGGACATCATTCCAAATGCAAGGCACAGCCCACCATGGAACCATGGGACATCGGAGCACCAGGTGAGTATGTAACCAGAGCAGCCCGTCGTGTGGGCTATGGTTCTGTGGTCCTATGGGCTATATGATTCTGTGGGACTCCAGAAGTCACACTGTGGGGCGGACACAGTGGGGGACCATTATACCAGGGAGGATGCTTGGTATCTACTGAGCGCAGCAGCGCAGAGCTGAGCACCAGCATCTGACCCTTGACGACTGGCCCAGGAGCAGGTCTACAAGCTCCTTGTGGTGGTTTGTCATGCACAGGGTTTTTGTTATGTTTTATTCTCTTTTTAGAGGAAGCAGAAATGGAGCCAAGTACAACACAGGAAGGAAAAAGAGGAGAAATTTGTATTATTTAGTTACTCGTTTTCGTTGTCCCTCCCAGCCCTGGGTGGCAAACACGGGTCCTTGGACTTATTTTTTCTTCCTGTTTTTTTTTTTTTTATTGCAGTAAATTTGTTAACAAATTAAAATAAACTCATCTGAGTAGGTTCCCATGTGTGCAGTTTCCCCATTCCTAGATATATGTCAGCACACCCTGCCTCCACCACATCACCACGTGGTCTTCACCACTGTCCAGTGGGCTCCACCACCATTTGCCCTCACCCACACCCCCATTCCCTTTTGTCCACCTCAGTTCTGTTGCAAGTGTCCAAGGGTTGGTTTTGTTTCCTCTATTCCTTTGTTTTGTCTGTTCACATTCTACCTGAGCGAGAGCATCTGGTATCTGTCTTTCTTCTTTTGACTTGTTTCACTTAGCATAATCCCCTCTAGTTCCATCCATACTGATTTGAAAGACAGGATTTCATCTCTTACAAAGTATTCCATTGTGGATAAGTACCACAACTTTATCCATTATCTGACACTGGGCACTTAGGTAGTTTCCGGTTCTTAGCTATTGTGAAGAGGGCTGCAATAAACATGGGGGTGCATGTGTTTTTGTATCTTTCAGGTTAACATCCACAAATGGGATGGCAGGATCACATGAGATTTCCATCTACAACTTTTTAAAAAATTTCCACACTTTTTCCAAAGGGGTTATATCAATTTGCATTCCCACCAACAGTATAAAAGTGCTCCCTTTCTCCATTCCCTCGACAATGCTTGTTGTTTCCAGACCTTTGGATAAAGGACAGTCTCTCAGGTGTGAGGTGATATCTCTAGTGTTTTGATTTGCATTTCCCTGATAGCCAGTGAGTAGGAACATCTTTTCATGTGTCTGTTGGTCATCTGCATATCTACTTAAAAATGTCTCTCAAGTTCCTCTTCCCCTTTTTTGACCGAACTGCCTGTTTTCCTCTTTTTGAGTTTTGTAAATTCTTTTTTGTATTTTGAATAGTAAGCCCTTGTCAGAAATACAGAATGCAAATATCTTCTCCCAGTTCGTAGGTTGTCTTTTTGTTTTGGTGATGTTTTCTTTCACTGTGAAGAAGCTCTTTAGTTTGATGTCGTCCCAGTTGTCTATTTTACTTTTTGTTTCCCTTGATGCTGGAGTCCCCAAAGACCCCTCTAAGACTGACGTCATGAAATGTCTTTCCTGTGTTGTCTTCCAAGAATGTTGTGGTTTCCAGTCTTATGTCCAAGTCTCTAATCCATTTTGAGATGATTTTTGGGAATGGTGTTAGAGAGTGGTCTAGCTTCATTCTTTTGCATGTGGCTGTCCAGTTTTCCCAATACCATTTATTGAAGAGAATTTCCTTTCTATATTGTATACTTTTGATTCCTTTGTCATCCATTAACTGACTGTATGTGAGTGGGTCAGTTTCTGGTGATTCAGTTCTACTCCACTGATTTGTGCCTCTGTTATTATTCCAGTACCATACTGTTTTGATCACTATAGCTTTATAGTATAGCTTAATGTCTGGTTGTGTAATCGTTCTTTTTTCTCATAATTGCTCTGGCTATTCAGGGTCTTTTGTTGCTGCATATAAATTTTAAGATTTTTTTTGTTCTATTTCCCAGAAATAAATCTATGGGATTTTAATAAGGATTGAATTAAATCTGTATATTGTTTTAGGTAAGATGACCATTTTAACAATGCTGATTCTTCCCAACTATGAGCAGGAAATGTCTTTCCATCTCTTTGTGTCCTCTATTTATTTTAAGAAGGATGTACATTTTCATTGTATAGATTTTTACCTCCTTTGTTAAATATATTCCAGAATATTTGATTTTTTTTAACTTCTATTTTAAATGGCATTGTTTTCTTGGTTTTGTTTTCTTCTAACATGCTGCTTACATACAAAAATGCAACTGATTTTTTGCATTGATTTTGTAGCCTCTCAGTTTACTGCATTCATTGATGAGTTCTAGTAGTTTTTTGACAGAAGCTTTTAGGGTTTTTAATATATATATAAACATGTTATCTGTAAATAATGATAGATGTACTTCCTCCTTTCCTTTTCTTGCCTAGTTGCTCTGACTAAGATTTCCAGTACAATGTTAAATAGCAGCCGTGAGAGTTTTAGCCTTGCCTTCTTCCTGACCTCAGAGCAAATGCTTTCAATTTTTGCTGTTGTCTATGATGTTGGCTGTGGATTTATTGTATATGCCTTTATTATGTTGAGGTATATGCCTTCTATCCCCATTTTATGTAGAGTTTCTATCATAAATGGATGTTGGATCTTGTCAAAAGCTTTTTCTCCATCTATTCATATGATCATGTGGATTTTCTCCTTGTTCTTGTTGATAATGGCAAATTATATCAAGAGCTTTGCATATATTGAACCATCCTTGCAACCCAGGATAAATTGCACTTGTTCATGATGGATGATCCTTTTGATGTCTTGCTGGGTTCACTTTGCTAATGTGGTGATGGGAATTTTTGCACCTATGTTCATTAGACATATTGATTTAATTTTCTTGCTTAATAATGTCTCTATCAGCTTTTTGTATCAGTGTGGTGTTAGTCTCACAGAAAGTGTTGGGAAGTATTCCCTGTTCTTCAATATTTTGGAAGAGTTTGAGAAGAATAGGGACTAATACTTCTCTGAAGAGTTGGTAAAAATCATTAGAAAAGCCATTTGATACTGGACTTTTCTTTATAGGGAGACTTGATTACCGCTTCAATTTCCTTGCTTATGATTGCTCTGTTCGGCTGTTTCCGTTCTTCCAGGTTCAGGATTGGTAGACTATATTTTTCTAAAAATCTGTCCATGTCCTCAAGGTTATCCACTTTATTAGCATAGAATTGTTCATAGTAGTCTATTAGGAAATTTTATTTTTCTACAATATCTATTGTAATTTCTCCCCTTTCATTTCTGTTTCTAGTTATAAACATGTTCTTTCTTTTTTTCTTGGTGAGTTTAGTCAATGATTTGTCAATTTTGCTTATTTTTTCAGAGAACCAACTTTTTATTTCATTGATCTTCCGGATTGTTCTTTTGTTTTCTGTTTTATTTTTTCTGCTCTAATATTTATTATTTCTCTTCTTTTACTGATTCTCAGCTTTAATTGCTCTTCTTTCCCTAGTTGCTTTAAATGTAGGGTTAGATTATTATTTGTGACTTTTCTTGTTTCTTGACGTAGGTCTGGACTGCAATGAAGTTCCCTCTTAGAACTATTTTTGCTACATCCCACAGATTCTGGTAGCTGGTGTCTTCATTCTCATTGGTCTCTAAATATATTTTAAGTTCTTTGATTTCCTCTTTTACCCAAGTCATTCAGAAACATATTGTGTAGTCTCCAATTAACTTGGTGTCTTTCAACTTTTTTTTTGGTTAATTTTTAGTTCTAAGCCATTATGGTGAGAAAAGATGCTTGGGATGATTTGAATCCTTGCAAATGTGTTGAGACATTCTTTGTGTCCCTTGAGAATGTTCCATACACACGAGAAGAAAGTGAAATCTGTAATTACTGGACAAAGTGTTTGGTATATGTCTATTAGATCTATATGTTCCAGATGGTCATTTAAAGCTCTGTTTCCCTGTTAATTTTCTGTTTGGTTGAGCTGTCCATTGTTGTAAGTGGGATGCTGAAGTCTCCTACTATTATTGTGTTGCAGTCAGTGTCTCTCGTCAGTTCAAATAGTACCTTCTTAATATATTTTAATGCTCCTTTATTTGGTACATATATCTTAATAAGTGGTATGTCTTCTTGCTGGTTTGACACCTTAATCATTATATAATGATTATCATTATATAAAGATAATATCCATCTTTGTCTTTCATTATACTTTTTTGTTGGAAGTTTGTTTTATCCGATATAACTGCTCCTGCTTTTTTAAATTTTTTTGCAGGGGTGCGGCAGGGGCCACCCGGGCTTTACACAGACTGCACTGGAGCTTCAGACTTAAGGCCTGATCCACCAGGGTGCACCTTAGTTTTACCATAAAAAGTTTACCTGTACATACTCTGGTGGCCTAGCAGTCTAGTACAACCTGGGAGCAGTCCTACATATGCCCGAAGGTCGCAGGTTCAAGACCTTCAAGACCTGGGTGGAGAACCAATCTGAACAACTAAATAAAGTGCTTCTTCCTAGCAACACCCGCGCCTCCCCCCATCCCAAAATAATAAAAATAAAGAGTGTACCAATGTTGTACCTATGTGTAGCTCTTTTCATGTCTTATTTAAGAAACTCTTTCCAAGTGCACCCTGATAACCTAAAGACTGGTTTAGTACACCCTGGGAGCATCTCACTTACAGTCCAGGTCCTGGGTGTATTAGACCACTATGCCACCAGCGCATAACCCAAAACTTTTTTTAACATAATTTCAAAAAAAAGAAAATTTTCCAAGAGGCTATAAATTCAGTTTACTCTTCACTTAGTTTCCTTTCATTTTGGTATATTTGATTTATCTGCCTTCTCTCTTCTCTCTCTTTACACAAAATTTTTCTGAGCCATTTCAGGGTAATTTACAGACAAAATGCCTCTCTGTTCCTAAATTATTCTGTGTATGAACATTCTGACATAACTACAGTAAAATTAACACAATCAGGAATTTGACATTGAGACAATACCATTTATCTAATCAACAACCCTTAATCAGGTTTTGTCAGTTGTCCCAACATGGTGTTTACTGCAAAAGAAGCTCCAGATTAGGTGAGTTCAGTGTCAAGTGTCCTCAGTTTCCTTTTCTCTAGAAACAGTCATGAGTTCACTATCTTTCTTGATCTCTTGAGGAGCCGGGGCCAGTTATTTTGCAGAAGTTCACTGAAGTGGGTTTGTCTGAGGTTTCCGCCTCGGATCATGCCTGTGCTGCAGGAATGTCAGAGGAGTGGGGCTGCCTCTGTGCGCTGACAGAGAGCATGTGATGTCCGCCTGTCTCAGGCCTAGTGATCTTTTCACTGCACTGTTAACGTGACATGGCCTGCTGGCTTCTCTACTGTAAAGTGCGAACATCAAACTCCAGCATGGCTTTTAGAAGGCTGCGTCCCTAGCACGACACAGTCCCCTTGAATGCTGAGTCAGGAAAAGTTCAAGGTTAGCAAAAATATCTACCACTTGTTCCTGCCAATACCTGAAGATTGTATTCTGGCCTCCCTTTCTTAGAGTATTTATTTAAAAACCTTCCAGCCATAAGTCCTTCCTCTGTCCTTTGAGAAGTATATATATGTCCTACAAGCCAGGACTGTCCTCAAGGTTCCAGTCTTGGGGCTGGGAAACCACCAGGATGAGCTACTAAAGTAAAGCGCTTCTTCCTCCTCTCTCTTTCTGCCTGTCTCTCCTCACCTTCAATCCTACCTGCACCTTTCTTAAAAAAAAAAAAAAAAAATCATGGGTTTGCAGTGATATTTTTAGCTCTAAATCTAAAACCATGGGGTTCCTCCTTTCCATATTTATAACTCCAATTCTCCCAAGAGTAAAATATCTGGTTCCCATTATCCAGAAAGTGAGCTACTTACTTGTACAGACAGGAGTTTCAGAATCATTAGTCCATACCTCCAGAAACCTGCAAACTAGAATTGACTATATTCATGAAGAATTTCTTTTGTCTTCAGTCTGAGAGCAGATGGTCCAACTGTCATTCATACAAAATACTGCTTCTATTCCTTCTTGATTTTCTTTTTTCTTTTTCTTTTTCTTTTGAAAATAAATGTCTGCTGTCCATCTGGTTCTTCCATCCTTGGTTCACCTGTCACTGACATCTCTAGCAACTCATCTCTTCTAATCTCTCTCCCCTGTACCTCTTTTTGCACAAATGAGTAAATACATGGAAATGTTCTTCTTTCTTCTTTGTTACACAAAAAGTAGCATATTAGTGTTAAAAATAAGACAACAGGCCCCAAATATAGTCTTTTATGCTAGGCCCCAGGTCACCAAAGAAGACTTAACTGCATCCCTGTTTTGGCTGTCCCAGAAATGGCATCTTAAGCTAGTTAATCAGGAATCACCTGATCGCTAGTTAGGTCTCTGCCTGATAGACTCCTCCCATCCCTTAGAGGAAAGAAACCTTGCAATAACCAACCTGCTGTTTCGTCTGTTGTAACTTAATTGTCTCTGCTCCTTTTTGCTGTTAAATCACAAAAATCCAATTCAGATATTATATAATGATTAAGCAGTCAATTCTATAAAAATTCAACCCAGTTCATTTTAAAGATCTAGTTGGTTTTATCAAATGATTCATAAGTTGGGCCGCACCCATATAACCAACAGAAAGGTGTTGTAAAAAGCTATACAAAAGGAAAGGTTGTGTAGGTAGGAGGGCAAGTTATAAGGGAAGAAGGAATTATTTCAGGCATAGGTAATGGGCAAAGGTCTTATGGCCAATTATATCGTTTTCCTTGGGGAATGGAAAAGATTACCTCCTGGGTGGTGACCAGAAAATTCTCTTTTGACCAGTTAAGAAGACAACCCTAGGGGAGATGGAAACCACAGGTATAGGTTAAGTATTAAGTCCTGATGGGCTTAGCATAAGCACCTTCATTTTGCTCCTGTGGCTTTCTTTTTGACATTGCCTATAAAAGTCTTTTATTCTGTACTGTTCCTCGGAGCTCCCTTCTATCTAGTAGGTTGGCTGCTGCTCAGTTTGAATTGATTTTTGCTCATACAATGTGCCTAGATTTCTTTTTAACACTAGACATTCTCTTGTTTTCTTTGCTTAATGAAGTATCCCAGACAGCACGCCAACCCAGTTCACAGTGCCCTTCCTTACAAATATCTGCTGTGGGCATGAGCCATAGTTGATTTAGTGCTCCTGTTGAATGGCATTTAGGGTGATTCCTGTATTTCACAATTATAACTAACACATCGATGACTCCCGAGGTGGTCATTCTTTTAATGCAATGATTTTATAAAATTGAATGTTCTGAGTATGTAATACATTGAACATGATTTAAATATAAAAAAGTACTAACTAGCTACTATAATTCTATATCAAATCATATTACACAGATATTGATTTAAACATCGAAGTGAATGGGGCTTTTTGGTGACCTTCACTGAAATTCTCCACCTGGCAATTTTAGAAGTACTTTAAAATCAGCTAGAAGCAGAATACTGGCTTGCTCTGGTGGCCTAGTGGTTTAAACCAGGTGCAGTCCGCTACATCCCAAGGTCCTTGCTTATGAGCCGGGGCAACAACCCATGATGAATAACTGAATAAAAGAAATAAAGCACCTCTTCCTATTCTTCTTGCCTGCCTGCCTTCATTCTTGCTGGTACCTATAATTTAAAAAAAAAAAAAAAGAAAGTAGGAGAATACCCACGATTCAGAAAATGTTCATTTCCCAGAAGTTCCACGCATGTTGGGAAGCCACAGTGGCAGGTGAGTCATTCTTAGGACCATAAAAGGAGACAAACCAAAGGCGCAAACCCTTTCATTCATACTGAGCAAGCTCCCCAGGGCAGGGCATTTGTGCACAAGTAGGGGACCTAAACTGGGGCGAGTTGGCTTTGGTGACCAAGGCCACTCCCAGGGAGCGAGACTCCTCTTCTGCAGAGGAGTGTGCCGCGGCACTGCTAGAGCCAACACCTGGCACCACCCTGGCCGTCTTCACACAGGAAGTTCTTTCCAGGTGTGCACAGCACCTCAGAACTCTGGTACTTTCCTGGGGAAATGTGAAAGAAGGTTAGCTGGGAAAAAACAGTAGTCTCTGACTTCGTTCCTCTTCCACGCTTTCTGGTTCATCCTCACCTATGCTTCAGCTTACCTTAGGCTGACCATACATAGTTTTAAATGGGAGAGTACCATTTTGTTTTTGTTTTTTTAATTTGTTTTCGTATTTCCCAACCACTCTGTCATTTTAATATAAACCAGGGACATCTTTAATGTGGAGGCAAAAGGGCAGTTGAATTGCCCGGGGCCCAGTCTGTTGAGTGGGTCCAAAAGCAGCTGCCCCTTGCGCCCGCATTAAAGACAGTCCTTGCCAGTGTTGACTGCAGTGGACCCTGGCTGCTACTGCTGTTCCCACCCACAGGGAAACAGGAACTACACAGGGATGAAGCTCTACCCAACAAGCACCTGTTTCTTCAAAAGGAACACAACACGACAGCATGATTGAGCTGCAGGTAAGTACTATGGGGGTTATCTCTGACACTGTGGGGGTTATTGGGCATTTCTGGCACTGGGATGGTTAAAGCTGCATGCGTTTGCACATCCTGGTGGAGCAACAGTTAGATCTGTCACCTCTGAAGGAGCTCAGGCCATACATCCCTGGGTTCGAGTCCTGGGTCAGGGGGAAACAACTACTGTGAACAACTAAATAAAAATAAGATACAATGCTTCTTCCTTCTCTCTCTTCCAGTCTGCCTGCCTGCTTGCCTCCATTTCTGACTGTACCTTTCCTTTAAGAAAACAAAAACAAAAACAAGTGGCATGTGTTTTTAGGCAGGACATTTTGAGTGTGGCTATTTTTATGGGGGCCCAAAATTTGGTTTTCACCTAAGGTGTCAAAATTTCTTGCATGGGTTCTGGCTATTTATATGAAGTCCTGCCAAATTGAGGTATTGCACTCACCGCATAATTCTTGTTGCTGGCCTGGCTGCTCGGCTCCTGCTTGGGTTATTCTGCCTTCTCCCCTCCCTCTAGTCACCAACGCGTAACCCTGTCTCATTTTTGCCATCCCAATACCCTGTTTTTGTCTCAAGGAAATATGGTCAGCCTAGTTCAATGAAGGAGTCACCCAGACCTGCACGCCTGGAGGGATCTGGGCCCTGGGTCACTGGGGCTTCTCAGGGCATGGGGCTGGGCTATACTTGAACTTTCAGCACTAAAATTGTACCCAAGAAGTGTCCCAGTGGATCAGCTCCCTCCCCATGTTGGATGTTTGCCCTCCTCTTCTGAAAGTCTGAGTCAACTACTCCTGCTAGGACAGTGACTCCTTTTCTCACCTGCAGGTTTCTTGGTCTTGGGACCCACAGAGGCCGAAGTTGCAAGCCACACACACAAGCTCTGCAAGTGGGTCTCAGAAGTGATGGCAAGCAAGTCCACCTCTCCTTCCATTCCTGAATCCCCTTCTCCCTGTCTTCTACCACCTTGTCCCAGTCACTTATCTGGTGGATTGCACCCACCCTTGTAAGGTCTTATCTCCAAGCTGACCCTTGACCCTCAGGTTGGCAGCCCCTGAGGTCCAGAGGAGGTAGCGCAGGGGGTCCTGCTGCCATGGTCCCAGGGCGCTGCCGCCGTGGAGAGGGTCCCTCGGTGGAAGGTAGACATACTGGCAGGTCCAACACCCGGATGCCTTGGACATCAGGCGAATTATCACTGCACTCACTGCATAGAGTGATGTAGGCGAGGCGTCCTGCATGGGACATCAAGGGCCCCTGGGTCTGAGAGCTGCCTCGAGTCTGGAAAGTTCTGTGGACTTTATCTCTGGGGTTGCTTCCCTTAGTCACCCAATCAATTCATTGTTGTTTTTCTCTGGTTGTACAAATGAAGGCTTGCTGACTGGCTGCCCAGCCTTTTGCCCCTGGCCACACCATCCTTTAGTATCTCCCTAGATCTCTGTGGGTCAGTTCCTCCACTCTGGCCACTCATTATAATTGCTCCCACCTGGCTTCAACTCCTTGCTGCCAAGGAGCTCAGTTCTGTTACAATGTCTGGGCCTATAGGGAATGGCTGCCCAGTTCTCAAGATTATCAGTCTCTCTTCAGTGTGCCATCTCTTTGTGGTACATGGGCTATCCTCTGGGTCCTCTCTGTGCATGCTTTTTTTTTTTTTTTAGAGGAATGAAGGCAAGCAGGAATGAAGTCAGACAGATGGGAAGGAAGAGAGAGGAGGAGGAAGAAGTATTTTTATTCATGTGTGTGTTCATTTTGGTTGACCCCACCCCCACCCCAGATTGCAAGCCCTAGTCCTTGTGTTTTACACGGTCTATGTCCCAACTGCCAGCCTGACACCTGAGCCACCAGAACAGGCCTTTGGATCCTCTTGCAGGACATATTTGGGTTGGTGGGTTTCTGTCTCTAACAGGTATCTGGACCCCGGTCTCCACACTGCAGCAGCGCTGGCATTCCTGCTCTCTCAGCAGGTGCCACGTCTCTCTCACAACTCCCCCAAGTCAAGAGAGCTGCATACTAGCACTGTTTTCTGGGAACTCTGCCAGGGCAATAAGTCCTGTGTCCCAGCAGGGTGTTCCCACATGGACAATCCCTCCCCAAACTAATTTCCTGTTAGTCCTTCCCAACCCATCACCTTCATCTCTCATACACGCCCAGCTCCTGCCCTTCCTTCTGTCCATCTGGCAAGGTCCCCAGCTGGGCTCTTATTACACAGTCCTCATTACTGGTCCACAGACCAGGAGGGGAGGTGGCGGGCAGATCCCAAGAGGAGGGGGCAGAGGCTTGATTTTCAATGTAAAGGAAAGCAGCAGTCCTTAAGAAGGAGGAATGGGTTTCTTCTGTCGATCCACAGGTTTCAGGGGGGCCTGGGCTTTCCAGGCTCTCTCAGGCTTTCCAGATGTCCCCATCTCAAGTGACAGCGTCCCGCTCCTTCCTAATCAGGACAGTGACCTTGTGCACAGACTTTGTGGGTTGAAAATTCGGTCTTCCTCTTTACAAATTCTTTTAGGAAAAAGGAATATATATGTATATATACTTTGTTTTTAAAGAGAGGGAGAGAGGGAGGGAGGAAGGAAGGAGGGAGGGAGAGAAGAAGGGAAGGGAGGAAAGAAAGAGAAGCATTTTAATTTTATTTAGTTGTTTATTTTGGTTCATTACTGTGGCCCTAGCTTGTGAAACCAGGTCCTTGGACTTTACAGGACCCACGTTCTGGTCATCTCAGCTGTGTGAGCCCCCTGAGCCATGAGGACATGACTAACACTTTACTTTTAATTTTTTGAGGAACTCCATACTGTTTTCTGCAGCGGCTGCACCATTTTGCATTCCCTTCTCCACATCCTCACCAACACTTTTTTGTCTTTTGTGCCATTGTTCTTATAATGACTCCCTTGGACTTCTCAGAAGTCTAGGGTATTGTATTCCTCTCCCCGGTGTCTGGTCCCAGGTCACCATGGTGAAAGCAGCCCTCCCTGCCTGTGGTCGCTGCTAGTGGCGCTCAGGCTGCCAGGCTTAAGTCCTCAATGCAGGCGTCAGCCAGCTTAAGTCCCCAATGCAGAGCTGGCTCCAAGTGCACTCCACAGCAACTGTCCTCCCCAGAAGCGCATTTCAGTGGGGCCAGTACCTCAGAGCCCCTGTGAGTGCAGAGGGCAGCTGGACTGGGCAGAGGGGGGTGGAGCAGAGGTGCCTCAGCAGGTGCCATGGGCTCCATGGAGCTGGGGCAAACCTTTGGAGATACCGCACACGGAGGAAAGAGACTGGGCATTTGTCCCCCATGTTGACTTGTCCTCAGGTGTGGGAAGGGACACGAGTGAGTAAAGCAGCCTCCACCGCAGGCAATTCCAGCAGTCAGCTGTGAGCCAGCCGCAGCGAGCATTGCTGGCATTGGAGGAAGGAGCTTCTCAGTCCTGAAGAGGCTGCTGGGGAGGACGTCACAGCCTTCACGACTGTCTGCTGTGGTCCTCACAGCAGTCTGAGTCTGGCGGACTCAGATCCAGATTAGTCCTGCTCTCGGGGTCCAGCCTTCTACAATATCAAGGGGTGGTGATGGAGAGGGGACCGACCAAGTAGGTTGAATGGGGTAGGTTCCACAGGAGGAAGGCAGGCAGTTATGGAGTTTAAGAAAAGTGTATTTTACTGTAGAAGCAAGTATGAAAAAGGAGTGGAATGGGAGATCTAACAAAACATTAGATTTGTATTTTTTTAAGAGAAAGAAAGCAGGCAGAAAATGAGAGAGGCGGAAGCAGCATTTATTTCGTTGTTGCCCCAGATCCCAAGCCATGAATGCAGGTCCCGGGGTTCTGCTTCCCATGCACAGGCTTAACCCTGAGCCCCCAGGCCATGGCCAGATTTTATTTCATTTTTTACTATATGGGGGGTTAGACCCCTTTGCCTCTAGCTCTGAGGGCAACAAAACAAAGTAGGAAGGACAGTAGTGTCTGTAGCTCTTGACCTTGAAGATGATAGTCTGTGTTTGGGTTTTGTCCTGAGTTACAGAAAATAACCTGGGTGCTTGTGAAAGTAGAGAACTAATCCAGAGCCTTCTCGTTCAAGAAGGGAGGCCGTGAGGGAGTCAGAGGTGATACATCCAGAGGCAGTTCAGTGAGCTCTCACGTGGGCAGCACCAAGCGGAGTGGGAACCCTCGTGACATTTTTTTTAAAAGGAAAGATGCAGGCAGCAATGAAGGCAAGCAGATAGAAACAGGCAGACTGGAAGGGAGAGTTAGAAGAAGCACTTTATTCATTTTATTTAGTTGTTCATCTTGGTTTTCATTCTGACCCCAGCTCTTGAACCTGGTTCCCTGGGATAGATGGCCTGCGCTCTTGCCGGAAGGCAGCTGACTAATCCGCTACTCTATCAGGGCGCTATGACATTTTTTCCCCCCACTTCCTTCAATTCCAAGTCTCAAATCCAGACCCTTGGACTTCCATGGCCTGCACCTCAGCTGCTGAGACACAAGAGTGCGCTTATTAAGGACTTAGACTGCTACTTTTTCTTTCCATAGCCCAGAAAAATTCTCCTTCCCAGGCATCAGAAAAGGGGGCCTTCTGCACTGTGTGCAGTGACTGAACAGCCCTCTGTCCATGGCACCCCGCTGTTTCCCTGAAACTTCTGAGCAGGACCAGCTCAGTGGTGCCTACTGCGGGAAGTCTTCCAACCTGGCCACAGTGAACGAAAAATCCTGCACACATGGAAGCCACTGTATCATCCTATCCAGTGTGTTTTGTTTTCTTTTTCAGCGGATAGCATCTCCTTTCCCTCGTGCACACAGGTTAGGAAAACTGTATTCCAAATGCTGCTCTTGCGGTTTCTCTGTGAGATCTGTCCTTGCCACCCAGGTCTCCACTTCCATTGAGGGTCTCAAGTTATTTTTCAGATTTTCATGAAATGGTCTGCATGCACCAAGTAGGGTCAGCAGTCCAGCTTATTGCAACCATTCAGAGAGCAAATGATCTTTGAAGCATAAGCACTGTGGATAAGCACTGCTGATCAGAAATGTGGCCGGTGCATTACCAGTTTCAAGGAAAACGGGAATGAACCAGTAGGACACATTTATTCCAAGTGCAGAGAGGTAGATCTGCTTCAAGACACGGTCCACCCTTCCAGTGTGGGCTGGGAGTGCCTGAGCTTTCAGTTGAGTTCAGTCACTGGCCTGGGCTGAAATTCAAGGGCAACCCACAATTTTGCATCTTTCAACAGCTTCACAGCTGCACTGCCCCTTCCAGGCCCACACCCAGGCCCTCATCAGCTGGATGGCCTAAGGCCTAAGGCTAATTGGTAATGCTAATGATAGCAGGGGCAGTTCATACAGGGTTGAATGACAGGGCCCAGCTTACCTTTAGCATCTCCAGGGACTGGGCTGGCGACGGCCGGAGAGCCGATGAGAGCAGGGAACAGCACTGTGGCACCAGCGGACACAGGGACCCTTGCCCCTACATTCTTTGCTTTCTAATTGCTCGGTTGGCATCTGTGAATTTTCCCTCTCAGCATCCCTCCCCTCCTGTAAACAGCACCCCTCTTCCTCCGGAGACTTCCTTTCACCTTCCATGTGGCTGTGGACAGCTCTTCCCCCAGAGCTTTGGCTGCCTCCTTCCCAGCACTTGGCCTCTGTTGCATGTCTCCTTTTTCCAGGGGCCTGCCCTGACCACCCGAAGTTGTCACAGGCCTACCCTCACTTCCACATCCCCTGAGCCTCTATTTTATCACCCTGTCTACTACTGACATCATCTTGTTGACCTGTTAATGGTGTTCCCTTCACACAAGACCACGAGCCCCAGGGAGTAGGGACCCTGCCCTCCTGTGCCCCTGCTTTATTCCCTGCTCCTGGTGCAACGATGGCCACAGCAGGTGTTCCACACCTGCCTCCATCACTCATGACCCTGACTGTGACCGGAGAGACACAGGATGGGGACAGAGCTGCAGAGATCTGGAAGTTCCTTGTCAATCTCGAGGCTAGGCTATTGGATGTCTTTCATCGTGAGTTACCTAGAAACCTTAATAACAGGCTGCGGCGGGGAATTTTGGGGGTTATATTAGCCAGATACCCTTTCTATATTAGCTTGAAACATAGAAGCCTGATAAAACCGTCATTCCAAGTTACCATGTTCAAAACCTTCAGATTTGAAATGTCTCCTATCTCAGTAAATGGAAAGTACTGCAATTTCCATCCCCTCAGATGGCTGTTTAAATGTCTTGGTGTTCTGCAGTTTTTTTTAAAAAAGTTACTCTAATTATTCTACACATTAATTTCCTGTGTATAAGTTCCCCATTCCTTAGATATAGCTCAGCACACCCTACCCTCTACCAAATCACAAGTGTTCTTCTCCACTGTCCAGTGGGCTGCAGCAGTTTTACTAGTGCTACTGTGAGCACCAGTGTGCAATGGAACCTGATTTAAGTCAAACAGATTCCATCTTGTCTCTAAGCTGCCATGTTGAGACTTCTGAGTTACAATTAAACAACCTGCTATTTGCTGACTACAAAAAAAACAAGCAATCATTTCATGAGATCCTCACACTGCAGTCCTCTATCTGAACACTTTTGTCCACCAGTCATGGACAAATGGATTTAAGGACCAATCCAAAGAAGTTTCACCAAATGACCTGTCAGACCATCTCCCTGCCTGATGACTAGAAACCCCCCTCTACCCTGACCCTGATGGAACACACCTTGGGATCGCCCTTCAGTCATGGACCCAGATCATGACTGTTATTTTCAAATATACCTTTTCATTATACTATAGCCTGATCATTTTTTGGTGGACAGCTAAACTTTTCTGCACTCTGGAGCTTTCCAAGAATGACTTCTTGGAATCGACACACTGCACAGCACTGGGTGCGACGAAGGAGCACTTTCAACATTTCCTCCCACAAGCAACTGGTGAGCATCCAGTTTCACCGATCAGCCAGCACCGAGCACTCACCTTTGTCTGAGCAGAATTCTCTCGCTTGTGATCAAATCTGAACCTCTTGGATCAATGGTGAGGATCCATTTCCCACCTCACATCGTGCATTCTCAGTTCATCCTTTTATTGTGCCTTAGAGCCAAGGCTTTGTTTGTGTAATCACAGACCATGTTTCCTCGCGTTGCTTCCTCCCTAAGTTTGCTCCTCTTCACCATCCTAAGAATCCTGCTTCCCCCCTTCCTCTCCACTTCACTTGCTTCCAAGCCCCCAGCTGAGAAGAGGGGTCACTGAGAAGACCTGCCTTTCATGCTCCCTGGGGAATCTTCTGTCAGTGTCATCTGATGCCCCCTCAGTGTGACACTGACATGAATGGGGGTAGATGAGCCAGAGCACATGTCCTCATAATAAAAGGGGCAGCGAAGTAGGTCTGGAGAAGAACTTTGAGGGCAAACCCAAGGGCTTGAAGTAGGACACTTGAACCACTAAGGACCTAAAATTCTGCTGAGCTATCCAGCCAGTTTCTTACACATAAGACATGGGGATGTGGGGATGGGCTCTAGAGAGGGGACTGACTGGTGTCTCTGAGCACCGTCAGTTCTAATTAGTCAGTTCTAATTACGTATCTGTCATCAACACAATAGAAGGTACTCTGAGGTTAATCAAACCAAATATCCCCCGACACACAGTGAGAAAGGAGCTCCCAGGAATGTACTGGCCACCTCACCGCGTTAGCACAGCCACGTGAGTCAGATACACAGGCAGTTTCCATACTAGCAAAATACTTTTATTATGATGATGAAACAAGGAAAGTAAAGATTTCTTTTTGGTGTATACCAGAGTTAAGGGAAGTAGAAGAATAAGGGGATTAATAGGACTTTTATGTACTTTGATGACAATATAAAGTTAACAATACCAATTGTTTGGCATAAAACTTATCATAGCTCCCCGAAAACACATAAAGGATCATAGTTTTAAAATCTATAAAAGTAAAAAATATACAGTCAGAAGCTCTAACGCTTATTCCATCTTTAATATAAAATTGTAAACATTTATTTACACAAAGCAAATGTGTATAACAAAAGTCCAAGCACCCTTTTCTTTTGAGTCACGGCTCCTGGACGATGGGGATCTCGCTGAAACGGAGTGGGCTCCTCCCGATCACCCAAAAACCAGGTTCATAAATAAAGCCATGGGCGGCTCCCTGGGGGGATCCCAAGCATCACATTTTATTGCTCTGACATCGTAAGTGAGACACCTGCTGTCTGTCTAGGTGGCCCCAGGACTAAGGCAGGGCAGCTCCCCCAGGAGCGGAGGTGGAGCGCCCAGGACAGAGGTGAGCAGCAGCCAGAGGGAGACAGGAGAGGAACAGGATCCAGCCCCAAACCTCCAGCTGCTATTTTTTTTTTTGGTAGAAAACCCGCTGAAGTTACCCTCTTCCCCTACAGATTGGGGAACTCACTCAGAGGGTGGAGTCTTCACTGGCTTTATGATTCATTCCCTTCTAAATTTAGTAACTGGGGAAGGCAGGGAAGATGTCTAAAGGGGGAATGGCCCAAACACCACCTGCGGTGGCAATGGCTATAAGAGGATCTGAGGGTCCAAGTACCCCCATGGAAGGCACTGCTGGTGCAAAATAATTACTAATGTGTGTACAACCCTTCACCCCCTCAAAGCCACTCAGGCTGGTTGCGTGAATATTTTCCTTGGCTCAATTCTTTCCCTATGATACTTATTTAATGATCCATTTTGAGACTCTAGGGACATGAAATGGGGTTGTAGTTTCTCCCAAGACCACTCTGCATATTTATCACTCTTTTCAGTGTACTATTTTCCTTTGCATGTTCTACTTAGAAGGGTCTCACCGGGGCTAGCCATCTTGCTTTCACTATACAGAAGGCTCTCTGCCTTCATCTTCCACAAACAGCGCAAATGTGGACTCTTAGTTTATTAGTCAAGCCCACTAATTCATAGACCTTAAAAGAGAAAGCCACTTGAAGCTTTAGTTAGCAAGGATATATTAGTGTTATAAAGCAATCCTCTTTTAAAAAGTGCAAGTCATCTGATTAGGGAGTGGCAGAAGTAGTATATCAAAGTGGAACTCCTTCCTCTGAGTGCACCTGCAGCCTCCCTTTGCTCCTGCCCTGAAAACCTTTCCTTTCTGGGGAGGGGATACCCTACTCCCTACAATGCTAAGGTTCCCGCAGGAATTTTAATGATTTCTTCTTTTCTCTTCCAATCTAGTGAATCTTGCGAGTCTTAAAAGAGGTTTTCCATGTGGGCTGGGAAGAGAAAGAAGGGGAAATCGAAAGGTAGGGCATGGGAAATGAAGACGGGGTAAAGGAAAGACATCTGTGCACAACTCAAAAATGATCGCCTTCCTAACTGGTGAAAAGCATGTCTTCAGAGAAACTACAGAAGGTAGGAAGTATAACAAACTAAGGACACAAGAACCCTAAGTATTCTATTTCATCATCTAGAACTGCTTGCGGTCCTGCTACCAACATGGAAGGAAGCGATTCCTTGGGGACCAGATAAAATGCCGACCTGGAAGGAGCAGCTGCCAGAAAGACCACATCTGTTTTCCTTTGCTATCTTGTGGCATCCTGTTCCTTTTTGGCACATGAAGTCACGGCCTGCACTTACGGAAATGACTTTCCAGTGACCCTCCCTTTCCCTGAAAGCTGACAAAGCAGGAATATAAAAGTTTTTTAATTAAAAGGGAACCCTAGGTTTCCACTGCCACTTAATCAGCTTAAACCACCACCTATTCTAATGTTTTAAAAGCTTTAAAAAAAAATTAATCTTGTCTATGCTGCAAATTGCAAAGTGTTCAACTATATAAAGTTTAGATAAAACTTGTTCCCAACTTTGAGGCAAGTGAAAAAATCTTGGATTAAGTCAACATGATAGCACAGATTTTTCTAAGTCTTTGTGGGGTTTCATTGCTGTTACTACTGTTTTTTTGGTCATCTAGATAGAAAATCACCTGCAGAACCCTGTCCTGCTGTCCCAACACCAGGTGATGCCAGCAGATGGGATGGGGCCAGCCCAACAGACCACAACTGCTGGCTCAGAGCCACAGGCCCTGAAGATCCGGCCGGGCTGGGCCTTAGTCTGGGATGGAGCGCTGGCTCTGCTGGCCCAGCTCCCCAGGTCATTGGCTTTTGGTCCAAGGTAGTTGCTCTTTCTTGAATCTGAGAACAAAAATACACATGTATGAACACTGGAAACACCACCTGTCTTCCCATTACTGAGGTCCTAAAAGGTCATCCAAATCATTCATCCACTCTTCCGAAGTCCTGTTCTTCAGCAGGGAGTCGATTAGGTCGGTGTCTCCAGTCATGCCGGATAGCCCACTGCTGCTTGGTTGCCCACTGTAGGCAAAGGGCAGCTCCTGGCCTGTGGTCCGGACAGGGTAGGGTTGGGCACAGTGCAGCCCTGCTCGGCCGCCCATGGATGACGCAGGGCTCTGATTGAAGGCCCCCAGTTCAGGTCCAGCTGGGCTCAGGCCTGGCAAGCCCTGCTGCGGGGCTCCCTGGGGTGGTGCTGGGGCAGGGGCACTGGTCCTCTGCTGGGCACTCACAGGAGGCAGCAAGGACCCTGCTGCAGCAGCCGAGTTCATGGGGGCCATGGGTCTGGTAGGCATTGCCTGGGAGAACTGTGGGCTGGACATTTTCAGGTGGGCTTGCGGCATGTGGAAACCAGAGGCCGCAGTAAAGGGGCTTACAGTGTTGTTCCCTGGGGTTTGGCCACTCAGGTTTGGCATTCCCTGATGTTGCCATGAGGGATTCTGGCTTCCCATGGCTGCTGACACCCGTGGGACCTGTGGCTTGGTTAAACCAGAGTTCAAGGTCCCTTTATTGTGCTGTTGGGAGAGTCCAGAGCTCCCCAGAGTGCTCTGCCCATATGCAGCTGAAACCGAGGTGTTCTGGCCCACACCGGTCTGCCGTGGAATGTGGGCATGTCCATTGGTGGCTTGTGGCGGGGGCTGGGCAACTATCTGGGTTATGCCAGAGGCCATGCCATACAGGCTGCTCTGTGGCAAGCTTTGGGAGCCAGTGAACTGAGCCACACCCCGGTCCTGCTGGCCTGAGTTTGAAGGGAGAGAGGAAACCGAAGTGTGTCCAGGGCCCATTGGCATCAGATTCCCAGACTGAGAGAACACTCGAGGACAGCTGGAGTTGGAGGGACCCAAACTGTTCATGCCGGGCACAGCAGCAGAAGACCCTAGAAGGTGAGATAAGATTTATAAATCAAGCTGGAATTTCTTGACCACCTCTGTGGAGACACTTTCAAGACCCGAGATGAAGCTGCTAACCTACAGGTATGAAAGGCAAAATCAGAACACTAGATATGCCTTTTTTAGTGGAACCAAAAAAAAGAGAGTCCTGAGGGTCAAAGGCCTGACAGTTTCCCACAAGGTAGAATGGAGACTGGTCTGGAACAATGAGATTAGACAGCCCTAGAGGAAGAGACCGCAGGAAGAGATCAGTGGACTCATTCATGTTTCAAAGGCCCACCCCATTTCTGCTCTGTGGTAAGACTGGAATGGGCACAGGGGATTTCAATATGGAGGCAAAGACTCCATGAGGTATGACAGGGTTATAACAAAGGCTGGGCAGCAGGTCATGGAACACAGAGGACCAACGGCTCAGTGCCTGCAAAGATTTGGGGAAGGCTTCAGAGAGATGGCGACGGATACACTGGGTTTTAAAGTTTTGCAATTTAACAGTTTGGAGAGACAGAGTATTCCAGGCAGACAAAAGAGTGCACAGAGGCACAGAGTTATGAAATGCACTGTGTATGGAGAACCTGAAGGGTGCGGCTGGTGTGTGGAGAGAGCACCTAGCTGGTTAGAGATAAAACTGAAGAGACTTCTAGCCAGACTCTGAAAACCTGTGGATACTACATGAAGACCAGGGTACAGAGCCAAAGGGCAACTGGACTGTGACTGTGGGTTGGGCCCTGCTGGGCAGAGGCCCTTAAACTCACTGAAATGAGTAAGTGCACAAAATGACACTGGGGTTGAAAGAGGGAGAATGTGAGAGCCTATTCTTTATATGCAGAATGATAAGATGGTCCAGGGAGGGAGGAGTCTAGACTGAAAGCAGAAGGTATCTGCTGAGTCCCTACTAGGTCATGGGCACTGTTTGGAGATAGTAGGGAATGGGACAGAGGGTCGTGTCCCCAGAGAACTTGCTACCTGGGCTTTGCCTTAAGCAATGGATACATTATGACGTCACTAACTGAGACGGCTTTTTTTGTGGTAAAAGAGCGACTGCTAAAAGGTTGGTCATAACCAGGTATTTTGTTTCTCTCCCCATCTCTCCACTAGCACCTAACTAAAAACTGGGTTGAATGCTATTTCACTCACATGGAGAGCCCACCATGTCAGATGGGATGAAGGCAAGAAAGCTGAGATGTCTACGGACCTCAACTCTGTTCCTGGTCGTTAGCACATGTGGAAACTCCACCCTGCCTACTCCAGAAAGCATGGCTGTGGCCAGTTTCTTTGGGACGCTTTATAGTGAGTCACTGACCAAGGAAAGGATAGGTTTCTAAGATATTCCAAGAAGAGCTAGGAAGGCAGGTGCAGACAAGATTTCACTGCATCTATCAAGGGAAACCTCTATGCTTTTCTGGAGTGGTGTCTGAGCAATGTTTTCCCAGCATATCCGGGATGTGACAGCTGAGACCTCAGAGTGCTTCCTGCCCTCTTCTGGTCAACTGTCCACTGCTGATGCTGCCATCCATGAAGTAACCTGACAGGAAGAAAGAAAAGGAGCAAAAGGCCAAACAGTGTATTTTGCCTCTCCTTAGCCCCCGGTTGGGGGAGGGGGGGCATTTTTTAAAAAAGACAGATACAGATTAACAGTAGAAAGAACTTTCTTGAAAATTACAGAAGCTATTTCCTGTTGATAAATGTCCTCCAACTAGAAATGATTTTGCCTCAAAAGACTGTACAGATGGGACCCAGCCACAGCGCTTCTAATGGTCTGCCCCTAGGACCCTTTCTCCTGGCCTCCAAGGAACCAGGAAGCAGGCTCTGTGGGGAGCCTGGAGTGCACGTGAGCACTTAGCATAGAGCTGAGCAGAAAGCAGGGACCCAGTGAGCACAGGGGACGAGACCACCTGCTGCCCAGCACTGTCTTCCCTGCCCCACTCCACTGCCCGACACTGCCTCACCTGTGAACTGTGCAACCTGCTGCGGGAAGCTGCTCTGTGTTGGATCTTGGTACTGAGGTGGTGGACGGGTCAGATGGCGCTGAAATTGCTGCTTCTCCTGGAAAGCCCAAGAACGACAGAACAAAACAGCAAAACCCATATCAAGCAACAAACAAATGAGGTAGGTTAGAGAAAAGTAAACTAAGTTTGTTTCTCACATATAAGCTCCTATGTTGATCTCATTTTGAGACTTTCAATAAAGAGTATGAAATGATAGGGCAGAGCTAAGCAGCAGTGTTTGAAAAAAAAAAAAAAGGTGAGTGTAGAGTAGGGAAATGCAAATCAAAGCCACAGTGAGATACAACTTCACACCCACTAGAATGAAAAAGATAGGACAAGGGTGGAGAGTGGATGGAGAAACCTGTACCCGCATACATGGCTGGTGGGAATGTAAAATGGGGCAGCTGCTTTGGAAAGCAGTCTGATAATTCTACAAAAAGTTAAACTAACAGTTACCACATGGCCCAGCAATTCCATCCTAGGTATATATTAAAGAGAACTGAAAGCGTTTGTCCACCAAAAGGGGAAACAACCCAACCCAAATATCTTTATCAACAGTGAATAGATAAATACAATGCGGCATATTCATACAACAGATATTATTCAGCCATAAAGAGGAGGGAGGTACTGATATATGCTATGACATGGCTGAACTTTGAATATATTTATATGAAATGTCCAGAATAGGCAAATCAATAGAGACAAAAAGATTAGTTTGGCTGTCTAGGCCTGGGTGAGGTGGGGATAGGGGAATAACTTTTAATGCTTAATGAATATGGGATTTCTGTTGAGGTGATGAAGACTTTCTAACACTGACTGTGATGATGACTGAACAAATCTGAATATATTAATAATCAATGACCTGTATACTTTAAATGGGTGAATGCTAAGTCATGTGAACTATATTCCAGTAAAACTGTTATTTTTTAAATGGCAGGACTTTAGGCAGTAATGTGAGTTTAAAGTCAACTTTATCCTTTGGTCAGCTTGTTCTCTTACAGCTCTGTTTATTTACTTAACCCCAACCTCCATCTGCTACCTATGGGTCTCAAACCTGGATTCATGGCTTTCATAGCCTGTGCCTTCGCCACCTGAGCCATGGAGGTGGGTGGGAGAGGGCTTTCTTTCCTATGTTAAAGATGTAATTTAAGTTTTTTGGTTTTTACCTGTGGCTCTGGGTCTTGAACCCAGGTCCTTAGGCTTTACGTAGTTTGCACCTTAGCTGCCTGAGACACAAGGGTGCTCCTTAAAGATGCAATTTAAAATCCTGAGCACTTGTATAATCTTAGCATCTTCACTTAGGGTCCAGGTGGGTAAAATACAGGACTAGGAGGGGGCATGTTGGTCCTGATTCTAGAACGGAAGACCTCGGGGCCATCTTCATTACCCTGCTTCACATTCTGGCTTAAACTGCATTTCCAACAAAGCTGGAGGGCAAGTATGTTCCTGTGGCTCAGTGGCTAAGGTATAGTCCATGTAAAGCCCAAGGACCTAGGTTCAAGACCCAGAGCCAGATGAAGAAAAAAAAGGAAACAAAAAACCAAAGCTGGGCCCCACACTGAACTGGCGGATCATTATGCTCAGTTGTTTTCATAACTGCTGACAGAGACATAGAAAAATACATAATGCACAATTTGTTTTAGCCAGATTCTGCCTTCTTTGATTTTATCACCCATTAGGTGACATAAAGCTTCTTTTAACACAGGCTACAACAATCTGAGAAATGTCACATTCATATAAATTTTTTTTAAAGGGCCTAGCTCTCTATTACCAGATATATAAATGAGCACAAATCTATATCCCTGCCTGAGTGGAGTGTACAGTCACTGCAGCACTTAGAAGGCAGCAGAGCAGGGGTGATGGGGTTGTCGTCCCCCTCTCTCTTTACCTGTTCGGCCAGAAGGTGCTGCTGCCTTTGCAAGAACTGCTGCTGTTGCAAATGCTTTTGCTGCTGCTCCCTCTGCTTCTGTTGGTCCAAAAGCAACTGGTGCTGCTTCATGACAGCCGCCTGCTGTTGGCTACTGAGATAGGGGGTGCTACTGTGAGTGCTGGCTGCAGACGCAGCAGGTGACTGGGTACCAACGTTGGCAGCCTGGGCTGGCACGGGGACGTTGGGAGGGTTCTGCTCCTGTCAATATAGACAAGGGGTACTAGTCAGGTGGATGGGACATAGTAAAGGTATGTAGGTCCTATCAGAGCAGATGAACACTGGCCAGAAAGAGCCGGACTCAAGGCTGTCTCTTGAAGCTTCTGCCTTCCTGCCAATGACTCCCAATTCCTGAACAACCAAGCTTCAGTGTTGGGGTGGAGAGCACAGGTGCTGACACCCAGTCTACAGACACGGAAAAGAGTGTGAGCCCTCACTCATCTCGCCTGAGCCATGCTTCCGATGATTCACCGGTGACAAAGCTATGATTTTACATTAAGCACATAAATTTGCACATGGTGGTCCCAGTGCAGAAGCCTCTGAGGGGTTCTGGTTGAGAGAGACACTATGTTCCCCTAAGCCTTCCCAGTCTGTGAACTGTGCCTGAATCACCAGAAATTGTGTCATTTGTCCATTTGTGCATAGTATTTTTCTGGGAAGACACTGCTTAGCTTTTGTCAAACACTCATGCTGAGTACAGTTAGAACTGATATTCCCTACTAACACAAGAAACGAAAGTGAGAATCATATCAAAGCCTACCACAATATCATCCCAACATGAACAAAAGGGGAGCACTTAACTTGCAGTAAGAAAAGGACAAATAGCAATTATTATTCAAACAAGCTCAATTTTCTGAGCAACTTTCCAGTCCTTGTTGGTTTGCATATTTAATCTTTTCAAGAATCTAATCTTAGAGCAAAAGATATTCTTTTGTAATTTCCTCATCCAGAAGCCTATAACTATGAGTGCAAGATGTAACTGAAATGGCACTGCTGTCACTGTGCTACATCTCTTAGTTGTTTTTAGTGGCTGTGTGGCAACTTAGAGGCTAAAATAAAAGTATCAACATTTAAGCATGCATTAGACTGTTAAGCTGTTTGTTTTTGGCTATTAGAATAATCATGCAATGACTATCTTGTATATAACTTTCTTTTTCTTTTTTTGGATTCTTTCTTGCAAGGGTGTATGTCAGTGTTTATGAACATTTTTACTGCTTATCAAATATGCATAATGTCAAATTGTTTTCCAAAATCATGGTGCACATCTACACATCCTCGCCAGTAAATGAAGGTGTCAATTTCCTCACAATATTATCAGCACTGGGTTTAAATTTTTTTTAAAAGAAACCTGGTTAACGCAGGACAGTCAGGCAGGAAGAGAGAGGAGGAATAGCATCTTTATCTCTAGTTGTTCACACTGGTTGTTTCTCCCCCACACCTGGGACTCAAACCCAGGGGTATGTGGACTTGTGTACCTTCAGAGGTGACTGACCTAACCACTATTTCACCAGAGAACACTGGATTTTTAATTTTTAGAAGTTTTGACTGTGCTACAAATATATAAAGAAACACAAAGGTATTCACTGCAGACTTACAAAGAGTAGTAAAAAGGAGACAACGGCACACTGTATTTTAGACAACTGTTGTTACACAACTATTAAAATATATGGAGGGATCCACCTATATACACATGGAAGACAGTCCAGGATCCACTGGGATGTAAGAAAAGCAAGAGTACTCCACTCTCTCTTTTAGGAAATCAGAGATCACACTGTTGACTACTCTAGCCTAGCCATGAGAAGGCTTCCAAGGAGGAGACATTTTAGGATGTACTTGAACATGGGTCAGAAATGCAAAAATTATCATGATAAAAAGGTAAGGGATTCTGCTAGGCTTGGGCATCATGGTTATATTATCACGGAATTTAGATGTGTTGGGAAGAAGCACACAGGATGCTGTAAGATTATCAAAATTTAAGGTATTTTGAACATAGAGGTCTGAAAGGTACTTAAGAAAAAAGACAGTGGCATGCCCTGGTGGCCTTAGCTCACTGGGTACAGTCCACACACAACCTAAGGGTCAAGATCTGGGACATGGGGGACAACCAAGATGAGCAACTAAATAAAATAAACTACTTCCTTCTCTCTCTTCCTGCATGTGCCTTTCCTTAAAAGAAAAGAAAGCAAAACCTCTAAGCAGCACATTAAATGTGAATGTGAATCTTTATCTATAAAACACAGTCACTTGGCACAAAAGAAATGCTAGATTAAATTCCTCTACTATTCGTGCAGTTAAATCAAGTTATACAAGAGAATTTTACTCGAGTTTTGTTTATTAAGAATCAACCCTTGATACTTAATAGTTTCCTTGATGGAGTCTTTTTTTCTTTTGTTTTCCCTCAGCCCCTGGTCTGAATCCAGCTGCCTGGGCTTTACATGGTCTGCACCTTAGCAGGCTCAGCCGCAAATGTGCACCTGCTTGACGCATTTTCACTAGAGGGGTAGTCAAAGTAGTTGCTTCCTCCTCTTCCCTCCCTTTGTTTCCCAACAACCTGGGCCCTCTAATCCCAGTGAAATGTCTGCTGAAGAGTGACAAAGAGCAAAGTCAGATGAACTCACCTGGTTGGGCGGAACCAGTGATCGGAAGGGCATATTTCCCGGCTTTGGTTTCATCAGAAACATGGAATTTTGCTCATTGCTCAGATGAGGCAGCTGCTGTGGGAGATAAGACATCAGGGCTGTCTTGTTCTGGCCAGTGCTGGGGCCACCTTGCCCACAGTCTGCTTTGTAATGAGAAAGGGGCTTGGTATTGCCGTAGTCCAGCACCGACCCTTGGTTAGGCACAGAGCTCTGATTCAAGTTACTTGGTGACTGGTGACTCAGCAGGTTCACATGGCTGGGCTGGAGGTAGGGGCCTCCGGGCCGAGGAGAGCTCTTGTTCCCAGCAGGCATCATGAGAAGTTTGGAGTTAGTGAAGTCTTGCTTGTAGCCGGGAGGGCTGGCAGGCTTCTCCATGGGAAATGTGACATTTAGGGGACTATTGGAAGGGCCTGTCTGTGGCCACGTGGACATCTGGCCTGGGGCTGGTGTCGAAGCTGCCTGCTGTGGGTTCTGAAGCATCTGCTCGCGCTTCTGCTTGGCAGCAATCTGCTGTAGCTGGTGGGCGGAGGACAGCTCTGAGGCTCCTCCCGGGCCCTGGCTAGACAACACCACGCTGGAGAGGGCTCTTTGTGCATTCTGGGCCTGGGCCTGGGCTGATGCCGGCATCAGGTTGGGACTGGGATTGTCCGCCCCGGGCTGACCAGAGGTGTGGAACAGAGGCTGAGAACCCCCTAGGTTGGGTGAATCTGTGTTCGAAGGACCGGATAAAGGCCCTATAAAGGTCTGTCCTGCAGACCCAGCCCTCACTTGTGGAGATCCTAACTGTTCTTGTTCAAAGGCTGCTGGAGAAAATTCTGTCTTGATATTAATGTCCTGTGTTAAGGGTGTCTGTGAGGCAGAACCAGAAGACTCTGGGTCCTTTTTCTCTTCAAAGTCCTCATTAAATAGATCCTTCATGTCTTCATCAGGCACTGATCTATTCAGTTCCTCGATGAGCTCCTTCCACTCCTGCTCATTCAGATTGAGGTCAGGCATGAGGTTGCTTTGAGATATGGAGCCTCCGGCTCCTGAGATCATGCAAGGAAGGTCATCGACGGGCTCCTGCTTCAGTTCTTTATTCAGGCTCAGAGGAAATGACTCACTGGGGTTGCTGCCTCCATTCAGGTGGAGGTTTGAGTCTGCCAGACATTTCTTGCTGATAGAATCCAGCCCCAGTGAGTGCTTCCCGCTGGCCTGCAGGGCCTCTGCAACATGCTTGTCAGGCTGACCGAGGGGGGAGGCTGGAGGCAGACCATTGGAAGAGATTCCTACTCCCAGAGGGGCTTCCCGGCGGGTCTTTTTGTGCCCAGCAAAGAGATCCCCATAGCCATTCTGCTGATCACCATTCTGAGGGGAGGTGGCGCTAGCAAGATTCCTCTTCACTGTATCATGGAGATGCTGAAAAACATGGAAAAGAATGACTAACATACTACTGATGGGCCCTCTGCTTCTAACTGTGACTTTAACCAGGGGCCTGTACCTTTACAGTGCTCTTTTGCTAATGCCGATTATGATTGCCTTGTTTTCAGTCCCCACTTGCAGGAACATATCTCCATGTCCCCTCCAGGGTTGCCTCTCGCTCTCCTAGGTCCTATGGCGTCACCTGAATCAGAGGACTAGTTAGCAGTCAATGTGTCAGTCCTCTCTATTTGTAGGACAAAAATCTGGTACTGCCTTCAGCGAACCAGAAAGGGCCAAAGGATAGACAGCCAGACTTGAGGATATCATTTGAGCACCTGAGATGAGCCATCCCCTTGAACTCCACAATAATGGGAACGATAAATCTTTCTTATGTGTAAGCCACTTTAATTTGAATTTCTGTTGCTTTCAGTTAAGAAAGCTCTGGATAGTCCAGGCTCTTTCTCAGGCCTTTTTGAAGCCTGATCACAAGCATCAGGCCTCCATCTTGCCATACAGACCAGCTTCCGTCCCTTCCTATCCTTTCCAGGTATTTCTGCTCAGCTCCATGCTGCTCTACAGCCTCTGCCTTTCAGCTTCTGGTGCATCATTCTCCTCACCAATCCTGGCCTTCTTCTAATCCCTATACCCAGTCACCAGCTCTCACAAAGCGCCCTACTTCTTACCCAGATTATTCATCTGAACATAATCCAGCCTTTCTGGCACCATATCCTCACTTCCTCATGCTCTCCTCATCTAGATTTAACCTTACTAAGAGTCTTGTGCCCGGGACAGTGTTGTAAGGATATCAAGACAAACGAAGGGGTCCCATTCTTCATGGGCTTCTAGTTTCCTAGGACAGGATATACATGGGGAGCTAAAGAATAAGACATATCCCCTGTGCGAGCAGTAGAGAAATAGCACCCTGAGAGGTCAGAGGTGAGGGTGGAATGGAGAGAACATGACAGTGGGAGTGAGGAAGAGAAAAGGCAGTGTCTTTCCACTATTCCCCGATCTCCTTTCAGTTGTCAGGATCCACATGGCAGCTTCTAAACACATAATGCTCCTTTCCCATGTTTACTTGAAGTACATTTCTATCCTTCATCACCTGTCCTTAAATTCATTTCTCCTTCTCACTGACTCTAAGCATCTATACTGTGTTATTTACAAAGTTCCAAATAATATCTTTCATTATTATCCTTCAGTAGTTTCAGGGCAGTCAAAGAGCAGCCTGACTGCAGCACTCTTCTGTTCCCCTCTTGGGGAGATGCCATTCTAGCCCGCCCCAGGGCCCAAATGCAGGATTGCTCCCACCTGGGGTCCTGTCCCATGCATTTCCACAGACACTAACTCTCAGTAGCAAACTACATACTAGATACAAACATGTAACAAGAAAACAGGGCAATTTTCCCAGTCTCTTGAGGCTCATTTCTAATGCCTCCATTCCTTTTTTCCACTCCAAGATTTTCTTTCTTTCCTTTTTTGGCTGTTGTTTCTTTTACCCCTGGCACCAGGTTGTGAACCCAGGTCCTTGGGCTTTACATGGTCTGTACCTTGGCTGCCTCAGTCACAATATAACAGCCAAGATTTTATTTCTTAACTGTTAGAGCTAACTGCAAATTGTTCTGTAAATCTTGGCTGAGTCAGTATTTATTTAAATTCATATCTTGGTAACTAAGTTAGCAAATAAAATTTAATTGCCCAATGGAACTGTAGGACAGCGGTATAAACCTAGGATGATATTCAAAAAAATGGACCCTCCAACGGAAGGACATCTGCTTTATTTCATGTAGGTTTTCTGCTTACTGCTGCCACCTAGTGGTATGAGGGAGGAAAGGACCTATGTTCCTAAAACAGAACCTTCCTGACAACATCCATTGTTTGAAAAAGTTTCTTTTGGGCAAGGCAAATTCATATCCATTTAATAGGCCAGAAGGAAATAATGAGTTTCTAATATTTTTTTATTTTTATTTTTTCCATCATTTCCCTTTTGGAAAACCATTTGATCCACAGGGCCAGGTTTAGGTTGTTTGTAAGCCTGGGCACTCGGTTTTTCTTTCTCCTAAGAGGGAAGGAGACCTAGGAGGTTAAGATACTCAGTGAGTCAGCTGACTGTCCCAGATTAGAAAGAGAATCCTTCAATTATAAAAGTCACCACTCCCTCTTTCAATATCTACATGCAAACAGCTGCAAAAAAGTTCCAAAGTAACAACTCAATTTTGCAGTGTCAATTGCTTTAAGCCAAAGGAAACATCGGAGCATTTTTTTTTGACTGCTCACAAATTTAACTGGAATGATGCAGGCGTGGGTGGGGAGTGTGGATGTTGTGGCCCTGGCAGATTTTTAGGCCTTAAGCATTTGCAGGAGTGTCTGGTATGTGCAGGGCACTGTAGAAAAAGGCAATGATGAGCAAACCATGGGGCCTAATCTCCAGAAACTGACAACAGAAATGGAAAAAGTATATAAGAACACACAGAGTAGGTGCTATGGAGCATACAAGCAAGATAGGGTATCATACTCTCAGTGTATGCGGTACCTCTGAATGCTCAGCTCTGAGGTCTGTTTTTACTCAGTGATCTTATGGTTCCAAGAGGAAGCAATGTGGGATAACCGCATCTAGTGCTTATTTCCTTTGTAAGAGGGATTTGCTGAAGAATAAACCCAACTGCCAGGGGATCAAATGTTGCTGTATCAGACCCCACCCCCCTACTCCATTCATGGCCCTTCCTACTGTGTACCACATGCTTGAGTCACAACAATCTTCTTATAATCTTCACATGTGCCTACCACTACTGCCTCAGGGCCTTTGCACTTGCTCTTCCCTTTACCCAGAATATTTCCCCCTGATGTTCCCAGTGGTGGCTCATCTCAATTCAAGTTGTTCTCAAGTTACTCTCTGATGACCTACTCCTCCCACACAGTCATTCCTTGTTAATACCCAACAGAACCTCATTTGAACTAACCTAGCTCTTCCCATTATAATGAAGATCAGAGATCGCAGTATCTAGAACAGAACCTAGAACAAGCAGTAAATCTTTGTGAATGAATGTGCTATCTCTAACCTATCGTATCACAAAGCTCTAAGCTCCTGCTTATCCAAGTATCTGCCTAGTATATTCTACTGGGGTATATAACACAAATAAATCAGGCTAACTGTCCAAACCTGAAAGTTTATCCTTACTTTAGTTTCCCTTTTGAGACAGGAGACAAAAGAAAACAAAAAACTGAAAGTTGTCACTTTTCAGCCAAGCATGAAAAGCAAACCCTTTTGCAGTTTGAAACAAGACCAGATGTTGTTCAACCCCTCCCATTTAACAAAGTCAAGGACAACCCTCCTGTTCCCTACCCTGCTATCAACAGCATGCCAGTTGACCTTATCAGGATTCCACCCCTACTATCGCCATGTTTGCCAGAGACTTTCTCGTTAAAAACCTCTCTCTCACAACTTCCATTCGAATTGCTCTATCCTCTTCTCTGAAAGGAGCTTTCCCGGCCTGCACTGGGACAAGAGTCTCGCTTACAGCCCATCTGGCTCTCTTGTCTCTGCCTCTTATTGTTGAACTGGCTTACTTCTTGGTGCCAAAACCTGACAAACTTAATCTTGTACAGCAGAGACAATATGCAAGACTTCCCTCTGGACTGCTTCTCCGGATCGTCCCTCATTGCATACACACATCGGCTGATTTTGGTGAGTCTTTTGGTTCCTCTCTCCTTCACACTCTCGTCCTCTACTGGCCGCTTTGTCACTGACCCCACACGGGGGGCCAGAGACTCCTGTCTCTCACGCATGAAAAATCTGACTAGTCAGTCAAAGCTGGCCCACTCAGGAAATTCCAGGAATTTCCTCCTTTTACCCCTGACTAATCCTGGGGATGCCTGGGATGACTCAGAGCATCTCTCACTGGAGTTGTCTGAGCCTTTATCCAGGGATGCCTTGATAACTGCTCAGCAATGAGAGCAGATTCTTGGACTCATCCTTACTCTCTTACTTATTCTCGCTGGCTCTCTCTCTGTGTTTGGACAACTGCTCACGCTGGCCAGAAAACACTTTTGACTTTAATATCCTCACTGGTTTAGATACTTACATCAGACAATGTGGAAAAGGGTCTGAGGTCCCCTATGCACAAGCCTCCCCCTTATGCTCTCCCTTCCCCCTCCGCTCCTGTCCTGGCTGCAGCTGACTCATCTAACCTTGTCCCACACCCTACCTACTCAAGATCCCCCCTCCCCTCAGATTTTGCCCTGATCCGCCCTCACTCTCATTCCTCCTCCCCTCACTCCTCTTCCCCAGTCACAAATGCTCCAGGATCAGAGGGCCCCTTCCCTCTGTCCCCACTGATCCCTCTTCCTCCACTCCCTCCTCTACCTGTTTATATCCCCACTGTGAAATCACAGGCTGTGACAGTGTCATGCGTATTCAGGTCCCATCACACTCTCAGCCACCACTCCTGAAGAGAGGGAAGCACGCTGAGGGAAGCACGCTGACCAAATGCACAGGGACAACCCCACTGACTTCCCTTTACAGTCTGTTGCCATCCCAGCCTCTCTGCCTCCATAGTTATCAGCCAGGCTCCCTAGACCTTCCCAAGCTCTCCCACTATCTCATCTGCCTCCTTGCAGACATGGGGAGGTTACAAGGCCATCAATCATGATAAAATTCAGGAATTTTCCCAAAACCTGATGAAAATCCTGCCGCCTCTCTGACGTGTCTTGCAGACGCTGTCCCATGAGTATATCAATCTCAATCCCAACTCCCTTGAAAGCCATCTTTTCCTCCACTTTATCAGTCAGTATGCCCCTGATATATGACGCAAACTCCAGAAATTAGAAAGGGGTCCTAAGACACTCCAGTCCTAACTCATCCAACTCGTTTTCCAGCTTCTCTACAACGGGCAGGAGGAACAGGAGCAAAGGGAGGCCACAAAGGAATAATTCTCAAGCAGGACAGGAAGAAGGCCCAAGAGTGAGACAGGCAGGCAAGAGAGGATGCGCCCGTTATCTTCTCCTCCCTGAGGCCCTCCACCTTAAGCAGCTGAAGGGAGCTTTGACCCCAAAGGGGTCAGCCAATAAATCAGCACCTGGCCTATGCTTTCTCTGTAACAAACCTGGATACTGGGTTTGGCAATGCCTTAACCCCAGGCCCCCAACAGGGCCTTGCCCACGCTGCCGCAGACAGGTCACTGGAAAATGGATGGCCCTCTGAGCATCCCCCAAAGCACTAATAAGTCCAAACCCAGTGAGACTCCTGGTCTCTCTGTACTGGACCTCTCGGGGATGTCCTGGGAATGACGAGGCCAGGGTTTAGGCACCCCAGAAGTTCCCATCTCAGCCACTGAACCACAGATTAGCCTAACAGTGGCAGGGCACCTTGTCTCCTTTCTCATACACTTATTCAGTTCTACCCGAGTATTGGGGACCTTTAAAGACCTCTCCCCTCTCTGTTGTTGGCATCAATGAAAAGGAGTCCCAGCCACTCTGCACCCCTCCTCTTATTTGCTTCCTAGGAGAATAGACTTCTACCCAAGCTTTCACTCGCTCTTTCCTAGTAATTCCAACCTGTCCCACTCTTCTTCTAGGGAGACATTCTAGTCAAGACACGAACGTCTGTTCTCTCTCCTGTAAGCCCAAAACAAGCCTTCCTCCTAGCCCTAGCAACACAATCCAATACTGCACCTTTCTCAAAAAAAGGCCCAACTCTTGTCTACCCCAGGTCTCTTATCTAAGGCTCACTATCACAAGGAAAAACGGCAACCCCCTCCTCGAGAATAAACTCTTCTTCAGTCTTATCCTGTCCACACCACAAAAAAGGAACCTCTCTCCTTTCTGGGGTTAGCCAATTTCTTCCGGTGCTAGGTTTCTAACTTTGCTCTCTTAACAAAGCCCCTATACCAAGCTATAGCAGGACAAGACATTGACTCGCCCCATCCAGTCCCCTCTCAAATACAAAGCACCTTCCAAGGGGTAAAAACTGCTCTCCTCTAAGCACCAGCCTTAGACCTTCCGCCCCCGCACCGACCTTTCCAACTGTATGTAGACTCCCAGGATGGCTTTGCACTTGAACTCTAATCTCAAAAAAGGGGCTCCTCTTCCAATGCCATGGCCTACCTGTCCAAACCTCTTGATTCCCCACTTTAGAGGGTGGACTCAGTACCTCTGTGTTTTAGCCACTGCAGCCCTCTTAGGGCAGGAAGTCTTATGCCTTATCCCTTACGCTCAGATCCACATCTCATACATCCTCCAATCTTACTTCTCATCAAGCTATTTCTAATGCTTCTGCCTCCAGAGTATGACAACTACACGCTCATCTTCTCCACAACCCATAGATCTCTCGTCTACCCTCCATCACTTCTACCAACCCCTCAACTCTCCTGCCCCTGCCACCCTCAGATGCCACACTCTCTCCTCATGATTGCCTTGAACACCTCAAACTCTTCACCAACCCAGTCCCTAACATACAAGTCTCACCCCGACCTGAAGAAACTACCCCCAACTGGTTTATAGAGGGAAGTGCCTTTAAAAATGACACCTCCCATGCAGGCTATGCCATAGTTTCTGCTGACCAGATTCTGGAGTCACAACTTCTCCCACCAGGCACTACTTCTCAACAAGCAGAACTCACTGCCCTCATATGAGTTCTGGCCTTAGCAGAAGGACGAAAGTTAACATACACACTGACTCAAAATGCGCCTATCATATCATTCACTCCCACATACCCATCTGGAGAGAAAGACTTATCTTACCTCAAAAGACTCTCCTTATCATTAACAAACATCTCATCCTCAAACTCCTTATAGACACAGCTGCCTACACAAGCATCGGTCATCCACTGCAAGGGACACCAAGCCTCAAATAACCCTACAGCCAAGGGTAGAAAGCAGATGAGGAGGCCAAAAGACAGGCAAAACAAGGGTCCACTTTCCTGGTCATGTCTCACCCAGTTCCCCCTTATGAGAAAGAGGAACTCAGATAGCTCAAGCAAAAGGGAGCAAGGGGGCTGGCTCATTCTAAACAACAAAATCATTCTCCCACACCAGCATCAGCAGGAGATCTTCACAACCCTACGCGAACAATTCCACATAGGGGCAGACATTCTAGGCACCCTACTTAAAAAAACCACACATGTCTCTAACCTCACAAGCTGCTTGCAAATAATCTCAAATAACTGTACAATTTGACAAAGAACCAACCCTCAGAGACAAGTCAGAACTCCCAGAAACCCTCATCAATGACAGGGACGCCAGCCCAGAAAGGACTGGCAAATTGATTTCACCCACATGCCCCGGGTTCGGCAGTCTCAATATTTCCTTGTTTTTGTAGACACCTTCACTGGATGGGTAGAAGCCATCCCAGCCGCCTCTGAAAAGGCCCATGAAGTATCTACAGCACTCCTCAAAGAAATCATTCCCAGGTTTGGCCTCCCTATCTGTCTCCAATCCCATAAGGGCCCCACATTTATTTCTCAGGTCACTCAAGAGACAACTTTAGCCCTAGGCATCAAGTGGCATCTCCACTCCTCCTATCAACCTCAGACCTTCATAACCAAATTAACTCTCTCGCTTTAGTTGTCTTGCAGAAGTAGAGGTCTGGACATGCTACCCACCTCCCAGGGAGGAATTTTTCTTCTACTCCTGGAATAATGCTGCTTCTACATAAACCAATCAGGCCAGATAGAGAAAAATCTCTTCAAACTCGTAATAAAGCCACTGGGCTCCAAGAAAACACTCAATTCCCCACCCTCTTTTCTGGATCTTCCTGGACACTCCCAGTCCTCACTCTGTTCTTACCTTTTCTCATCCTCCTTCTGTCTGGTCCCTTGCCTTATACAACTTCTAGTTAATTTCATCAGAAGGACTGCCACGGGTATCACTAATCATAACCGCCTTCTTACAGGAAAACAAGGTTTCTCTTCCTCAAGGTGCCCATTTCGGCCCCCCCACCCCCCATTGAGAGGGAAGTAGCGGTTGAGACTCCATGACCTTTTCCCTTTCAACTTTCATTTAAAAAAAAAAAAAAAAGCCAAAGGCAGGAATGAGACAGGAGACAAAAGAAAACAAAAAACTGAACATTGTCACTTTCCAGCTAAGCATGAAAAAACGGAATGTTTCGCTGTTTGAAACAAGACTAGATGTTGTTCTAACTCTTCGCATTTATCGAAGTCAAGGACAGACCCTCCTTATAAGACATCCTGACTTCCTGCACCCTGCTTCAACAGCATGCCAGGTGGTCTTATTAGGATTCCATCCCTACTCCCGCCATGCTTGCCAGAGACTTTCCCCTTAAGAACCTCTCTCACAGTTTCCATTGGATTATTCTACCATCTTCTCTGAAAGAAGCTTTCCTGGCCTGTACTTGACACAATGGAGTCTCGCTTAGAGACCATCTGGCTCCCTTGTCTCTGCTTCTTAATGTCGAACTAACTTATAGTTCTGCTATGTTTCTGTATCAGAAAATGTTACTACTATTCCATCCAGTCACAGAAACCAGAAGTCTAAATAATAATTTTATAGCCAAAGTCCACTCTCATCTATATTCCACACCACGGTCAGAGTGATCATGCTGAAGGACAAATCCAATAACATCATTCTTTCCTTAAAGAGCTTCAGTGGTACCCTTTTCTCCCCTCAGGTCGTCATAACCATGAGGTTGACCCTGTTGACTTTAGGATCTGGGATTTTATTTTATTACAATAACTTTATTTTACAAATTAAAATAAATTCATATATTGTAGTGTAGGTTCCCCATATATATAATCTCCCCATTCCTAACAAGTATGTCAATACACCTGGCCCTCTACCAAATCACCAAGTGTTTTCATTTCACCATTGTCCAGTGGGCTTGACCACCACATTCCCCGCATCCTAGCCCCATAGCATTTCCTACTGGTAACGTCAGTTCTACTGTAAGTGTCCAATGGTTGGTTTTGTTTCATCTGTTCCTTTGTCTATTCTCCTTCCACCTATGAGTGAGGTCATCTGGTATCTTTTTTTCTTGGTCTTGTTTCACCTAGCATAATCCCCTCTAGTTCAATTCAATGATTCAAATGACAGGGCTTCGTCTCTTCTAAGAGCTATGTGGTATTTCACTGTGTATATATAAACATATTTTCTTATTCCACTCATCTAGAGTTGGGTACTTAGGTCAGTTCTCAGCTATTATGAATAGGGTTGCAATAAACAAAGGTGTGCATAAATCTCTGCGAATTAGTATTTTTTGTATCTTTTGGGTAAAGTGGGATGGTGGGATCATATGGGATTTCCATCTTTAACCTTTTGAGGAATCTCCATACTGTTTTCCACAGGGGTTATACCAACTGCACTCCCATCAACAGCATAAAAGTATTCCCTTTTGTCCACATCCTTGTCAACATTTGTTGTTTCCAGGTTTTTGAATACTCTGGGCTAGTGCCAACTCCCCAACTCTCTTAACTACACCCAACCTACACTTCAGTGATGCAGCTAGCTCACTGTAACTCTTCAAAAATGTAGGTTGAAATATATAAAATCTTGGTTTTTTTAAAGTTACAAATGGTTAAATATTGGTCATTTCAACCTAATACCATGCTCATACTTGCTTTTCCTATGAGCTCTGCTAGTACCCTGTACATATACTTAGAGCATCAAGTACCATCAGGGACCTTGACTGCTACTGAAAAAGAGCCTCTCTAGGTAAACTGGATTTGTTTTCATGCAACATTCAGGTTTCAATGATTTGAGAAAAATCTCCCCATGCAAAGTAGCAATTCTGATAAGGTCCAAATCTGAGCCAAGTGCAACACCAGTCATTATTCCTTAGTGTGACTTGCTGGGCATTTGGCACCTGCACTTACTTGCTCAACCTTCAATCCACCATGAGTGCTACTTTTCCCACTGTCTAGCAGAAGAAAGTCAGAAGGTTTAAAGCATTAAAGAGGTCTTGGGAAGGTTTGCTGCTGATCCCCATGATCCTGGCCCTTCCCAGGATCAGACAGGACCCAAATTAATCCCACTTCCACCTGTGAAGCTGGAAAAGGAGGTTGCTTATGAAACACAAATAGCAAGGGAGTGAATGAGAGTTTTAAACCAGAAGAAAAGGAGCACCTCCCCTAATTAGCATAAAGAACCCCATCAAGGTGTCTTTACCAGAAAAACGGGTTATGCTATGAGAAAATCCCACACACCATGGCTATAAGCTATTCTTTCTAAAATATTTAAAGAAGAAAAAAGTATCACAGCGCCATCTATAATTTGCTACTAAAGATTCTCACTTTAAAGACATACATTATTTGTCTTAATATTTGGTACTGTCACAGATTTAGAAGGATTGGGAGTACTAAAGAGATCCATAAGGAACATTCCTTGCCACCACATTCATCTATCAAGGAATACTAAAAATGTTACATTCCAAGAAATGCAGTTTTCCAGAAAACTTTAGTTTGGTGTCTAGGCATTTTTACCATCACCTTAAAACTTATTTTTGGAAAGAATGATAGACTCATAGGAAATTGTAAAGAGAGTAAAGAAAGGTCTTGTATACTGTTCATCCTGTTTCTCCTCATGGTTGTATTTAGCATAATTAGAGCACAATATCAAAACCAAAAGGAAGACACAGGTAGAATGCATGTGTATAGTTATATGACATTTCAGCTCGATTATCAATTTCTTTGAAAGTAAAGCTCTAAAAGCCTTTTTAAAAAGCAATGTTATGAACTTAACACAACACAATCTTTTCCTGCAAGAAAAAGCAGAAAGTTAAAACCCACGCTTTATATTGAGAAAATTGCAAACTAGACTGGTTCTTGTACTTTGCAGGTATTTGTCTATTCTCTTGGTAATAAAAATCCAATTAGGGAAATCACAGGAAGCTCGGAAGGTTGCAAGGTGCACAGGAAAACAAAGTATACTACTGCTAACTAGCTGTGTAAATTCAGTAAAGACAATCCCCCAGAATCTGCTTTTTTTTTTTTTTTCCTATAATAGGAAGAAGCTGTAGGGTTAGATGATCTAAAGTTATAGTCAGATTTAAAGATCCATGTTACCCTTCTCATATCAATTATTGTCCTGTACAGGGAAAGGCCCTCAAGGATTCACGCAGTGCTTATTCACAAAGATCCTACTATGTGCTAGGAATGCCCTCTACAGGTTATGTGCAAAATAACAGTGCATTCAGATATTCACTAAGTTTTCTCCAGGCAGAGCACAGGGCACTGTGGACAAAACCATATTAAGAAACAGTTCCTGCTCCACTCTTTGGGGTGTAATGGGGAAGCTAAAAAGGCAGGCCATAGCATATGGGGGGAGAGAGACGAGGGCAGGAGAGTGTGGGGATGGTGGGGTGATTTCCTGGAGAAGATGATGTCCAGTTAGGTGTTAAAGGAGAAGAGAAGTCATGCAGGAGAAGGGGGAAGGTTTTCCAGGCTGAGAGACAAAGACAAGGCTATACAGACTGGGAAGGGATGGAAGGAGGCAAGTAGAAAAACGAGCAGTTCGATGTTGCTTAAGTGTAAAGGGTATTATACATGTGAAGGGCTGAAAGGGAGAGGATCACGACAGATCCAAATTGTGAGTTACTGGAAAAAATTTTAAATACCCACAAAACTAGAAAGAACAGTATAATAAACACTCCTATACCCATTACCAACAAATAACTATCAGCATCTGTTCATTTTTTTTCATTTTTACTTCCCTGATCATCACTTGATTCCACCTCTTTCCCCCCTCTGGTAACCTCATTTCTACTGTCAATGTTCGTGTTGAATTTTGTCAATTCATTTGCTTTCTTATATTCCGCAAAAGAATATCAAGTATTTGTTTTTCTCTTTCTGACTTAGTAGTATAATCCCTATTAGTTCCTTCCATGTTGCTGCAAATGACAGGATTTCATCTTTTTAGGGCTGCAAAGTATTCCATACTATATATATACGTGTGTGTGTGTGTGTGTGTGTGTGTGTGTATCAATCACTTTTTTTTTTTTTTTTTTAAAGAAAGGTGCTGGTAGGTGTGAAGGTGAGTAGACAGGAAGACAGAGGAGGAAGAAGCAATTTATTCATTTTATTTAGTTGTTCATCTTGGTTGGTCCCCCTGGGAACCTGGGACCTTGGGATGTATGCAGAATATGCTGTGGCAGGCCTTATCTGCTGGCCACCAGGGCTCACTACCATATTTTTTATCCATTCATCTGACATAGGCACTTAGGTAGTTTCCAATTCTTAGCCATTGTAAATGATGCTGAAATATACATGAGGATGCATATATCCCTGCCAATTAGTGTTGTGTTTTCTGAGTAAATATTCTGAAGTGGGATGCAGGATAATATGGAATTTCTCATTTGTTTTGAGTGATCTCCATAGTGCTTTCCATAAAGGATGCACCAATTTACACTACCAACGACAATGTAAAAGGGTTCTCTCTCTCTTTTTTTTTTTTCTGAATTCTTGGCCATTTGTTGTTTCCAGTCTTATGGAGAACAGCCAATCTTACAGCTGTGAGGTGCTATCACATTATTTGCTTTTTTTTAAGAAAAGACGAAAGGGAGAGGAGAAGTAGCATTTAAGAAAGGAGGAAGAAACATCTTTATTTATTTAGTTGTTCATTTTTGTTTTTGTGCCATCCTTGGGTCTTGAACCTGGGTCCTTGGGTTTTACATGGTTCACATGCCAGCATCTCAGACCCCTGACACACAAGGGTGAGCCCTTATTGTTCTGATTTGTATTTCCCTAATAACAACAGAGGAGAAACATCTTTTCATGTACCTGTTGACCATATATGTGTCTTCTTTGGAGAAATGTCTATTTAGATCTTCTGCCTATTATTTGAGCTGTTTTTCTGTTGTTGACTTCTATGAGTTCTCCATATATTATGAATACTGAGTCTATGTCAGATGTACGGTGTTCAAATACCTTGTCCCAGTGAGTAAAATGTCTTTCTGTTTTGGTGATCATTTCTTTTGTTGTGCAGAAGCCTTTCAGTTGGATTAGACCCATCTGCTTTTGTTTCCCTTGTCCCTGGGGTTGAGCCCCCAAAGACAGCTTTACAGCTGATGTCCTGGAAGGAACTGCTCATGTCTTCTTCCAAGTATTTTATGAAAACAACCCCTTTATCATGGAAGTTTTCCAATATACATTAAAGTAGAAAGTCTAGTAAGCCCCCATGTACCCACTGTCCAACTGAAACAACACAAAGTCCTTGTCATAGTCACCCTACATAAGCCCCTTGAGTTCACCTAGAATTAGTATCATTTCTCCATTTATGCTTAACTACTAGAGCATGTATCACTAAAAGAGAAAAGCTCTTTAGGCCTTACAGATGCTGCCACCACCTGAATGCCTGCATCACACAGACATGGTCAATCCCACCAAGTTCTTTAGCATTGGCAAGCACTTTTGGGGCCACCTCTCCTTGCTGTTTGCAGACAAAGTTCAAAAGTCAGCAGAAAACTTTAGTTCTCTGTACACTGGGGAGAAAGGATTTGGTTATAAAGCGTCTTGTTTTCCAGGATTTATGTGCCAGAGTGGTGACTTCACATGCCACAATGGCACTAATGGCAAGTTTATACATAGAAATTTGATAAGAATTTCATCCTAAAGCAAACAGGTCTTTGGCATCTTGTCCACAGCAAATGCTAGACCCAACATAGATGGCTTCCAGGTTTTCACCTGCACTGCCAAGGCTGAGTGGTTGAACGGGAAGCATGTGGTCTTGGGCAAAGAAAAAGAATGCATAAATATTGTGAAGGCTATGGAGTACTGTGGGTCCAGGTATGGCGAGACCAGCAAGATCACCACGGCTGATTGTGGACAAATCTAAGAGATTTATGTTTTATCTTAACCCCCAGACCATTCCTTCTGTAACTCAGAAGGAATTTTGTCCACATCTAGAAATACCCTGTCATCTTTGTCTCTTACGTCAGTTCTTTAGGTTCCAAATTTTCCTCATCCCTCTCCAAGCCTGCTGGATTGTAGAGTTACGTTTATGATTATGAAATAAAAACTAGACAAAAGAGCTCTTAAAAATAATTATACCACCGTCATTCGATGTTTTTGTTTGTCTGTTTGTTTTGTTTAAAAAGCAAACTTATTGGAGTCAGGTTCCAACATTGCATTTGGTTGACATGCTCTTAAGATTTTTTAAATATGTAACAGATCTCTCTCTCTCTTTTTTTCTTTAAAGGAAAGGTACAGGTGAGAGAGAAGGCAAGTAGACAAGTAGGCAGAAAGAGAAAAGAGAAATATTTTCATTTAGTTGTACATCTTGTTTGCTCACCCTGGCCTTGGGACATGTATCTGTGTCCTAGAGATGTGAATAGCGCACAATCAGAGGCAGCAGAACAAACCACTACTCTACCAAGGTGCACCAATATGTAACAGTTCTTGTTTCCTTTTCCCTTTGCCCTTTATTTGTCCAAGACACCCAGTCATTTGTACTATAGAATTTGCCACTTCCATAATTGGTTGATTGCATGCCCCGCCAGGTGTCCTTTCCAAGTTCTATCATCTGTATTTCTAATAAGCTGGTAGGTAGAGGTTTGATCAGATTCAGGTTTTGGGGGGCATAAATACATACTGGTGATGTTGTACTGCATGTAATTTTACTAAGACCTTAACAGATGTGGTCAGATTTGCATTTTATAAGCTTCCATAATGACTGTGTGGTTAATGAACATGTTCAGCTTTTATCGTTCTGGATCTAGAAGAGTAAGAAGTCAGACAAGAAATGAAGAGGCCATAATGAAAAGAGATCACAAGGGAGAGTGAAGGGTTAACTGCATCAGAAAGGTCCAAAGTGATAAAAGCTGAACATGTCCATTGGGTGTGGACACTAATGGATCATTGACATTCTGCCCAGAGCAGCTTCAGAAGAGTGACTGGAGTACAAACCCCTGACTTGAGAAGTAACTGAGAAGTAAGGAGTGGTAGGATGGCTTGTTCTTTCCCAAGTTCAGTTTGATGAAAACGTTCTAAATTAGTCGTGCTGATGGTTGCATAATTCTGTGAATATACTAAAGACCTTGAAATCATATACTTTAAATGGTTAAAAAAAAAAAGCAGTTTGTGGGGAGAGGGCTGTTTCTCATACTAAAGGCTGCTATAGTACACGAAACACAAGTTCTTACATCTCCAAGTGACAACTTAAAACAGACTCTACGCATGTGCTCAAGTCACACCACAGAGCCCAACTTACCATATGGATTCTAAACTTTCTCTAATAAAAACGTTCAGGGCAAAAGTGTAGAAAGGCTAGACTCCAGGTGAAATGAACAACCCGAGGCGAGGCAACTTGAGGTGGAAACTAAAGGTACATTAACAATGTACCTTACGCAAGACTCCAAAGCAGTAATGACTTAAGACCTTTACAATTTGCAGCTGTGGCTCTAACGTTCCCACCTCTGCAGCTTCCCTGGCAAAGGTCACCAATGAGGTCCATGTGACTAAATGCAACTTCTCAGTTCTTAGCCTGACAAGGGCTCTTCCTGACCCAGGTTCAAGAAATGAAAAATAAAAAATCTGGATTCATCTCTAACTCTCAATCATGATCTCTTGTTTATTTTATTTTCTCATTATCTCTGGGAAGTAGACTTCTGTTCCTATACTGACAATTTTTAGCTTTCTATCATTTCTTGCCTGGACCAATAACAGCATTTAAGTGGTCTTGCTGCCAAGCCCTTTTCTCTCACCCGTGTTCACCCCCAACCCATGTTCCATACCACTGCTATCTAAGGCACAATCTACTTAAATCCTTTAAACTTGCCTCCACAGTTCATAGAAAGAATCAGAGCAAAACTCATTGTCATGCCACAGGCAATGGTTGACTTCGTGCATCAACTTGACTGGATGACAGGGTGCCCAGATATTTGTTTATACAATATTCTGGGTGTGTCTATGAGATGCTTCTGGATAAAATTTACATTTGAATGGTATACTGAGTAAAGCTGATTGTCCTTTCATTAGGGTGGGCTTCATCCAAACAGTTGGGGATCAGATCAGATCAGAACAAAAAGGCTGAGTAAGAGGAAATTTCCCCTGCCAGACTGTCTTGAGCTGAGACAACAGTTTTTTTCCTCCTTTCAGACTCAAACTGAAACACTGGCTCTTCATGGGGTCTTGAGTCTGTCAAAATTCTTACTGGAACCACACCGCTGGCTCTACTGGGTCTCCAGTTTTCCAACTAGTAGATCTTGGAACTTACCAGCTCCATTACTACATGAACCAATTCCTTAAAATCTCTATCTCCAACTGGTTCTGTTTCTCTGGAGAACCCTAATATAGTAAGCAAGGTTTTTATGATTTGACATGTTGAAGTTTCCAAGCTTGGCTCGCTTGGTAAAGTAATGGTTTGGTCAGCCACTTTTGATTGGCGCAGTCCACATACATCCCAACAACTTGGGTTCATGTCCCGGGGCCAAGAAGAATACCAAGATGAACAACTAAATAAAAATAAAATTCCTCCTCTCTTCCTGCCTGCTTGCCTACTTGTCTTCATTCCTGCCTTCACCTTTCCTTAAAAAAAAAAAAAAATTGTTGAATCTCAGACTCCCCACCTCTGCCTACAGGCTGCATTTTTAACAGGATTAATGTGATTTATATGCACATTAAATTTTAAGAACTTTTCTTTAGAAGTCCCTGCTCATCTCAGAGACTAATATCCAGATTTTGTATTAATGACCCAACCCGTTAACTATCCCCAGATAACATACCTCCTAGTCTTGAAAAGAGAACAAGCACACATCAGCCATGCAAGGAGAAGGTAATGTTGCTTCTGCTGCTTCTCTGGGAAATTTGTAAGGTCATGACTGAGTCTTGGGAAACAGGTGCTGGATATGAAAGAGGGAGTGGGCTGCTCTGTATGCACTGCTGCTGGCCCACCATGGTCAATCTCTGGCTCTCAGAGGAAAGTTGAGAACTTCTGTGAGCGACATGTGTGTCTTCAGCAGAGCATGAGGGAAGAGACATTCGTCAGACAAGCAAAATTCTGATAAGATTTTAGACCAAGTGCTCTTGGGTGTTCTGCCTGTCTCTGGATTGAAAAGATGGTCCCATGGGAGCTTAGTGATGACAGTTTATCTCTTGGGCAGCAGTGCCACAGAAGGGCTCACTGCCCTCCACATCTGGTGCAGAACTGTCATTCTGGGATCATCTTTACCATCCTCCAAAGGATTCCCTTGTCCTATTTTCTGTATCTCCTGTCTTACCTTTCTTGACTTACTCTTCCAATTTGGTGGTGCACACTTGCAGTAGTTTCTTGAGAAAGTGGATGCAACAATTAAAATACTTGTAATGTTTAATTTCTGAAAATAACTTTACCATATACTCATTTTTGCATGCTTGGGTTAGGGATAGAATTCTAGGGTGGAAATAATTTTCCTTCAGAACTCTGAAAGCATTATACTACTGCTACTGTCTTCATCCTTCCTATGTTGCTGCCATGAAATCCAAAGACAATCTGATTCTTGATATGGGACCTAGTACCACATACCCAGCCTTGAAGCTTATAGAATCTTTTCTTTAAATCAGAAACTTTATGACAGATATGGGTATATTTTCTCCCCAATGTTGGATACACAGTGTTCCCTTTAACCTGACAATGTATGCTCTGCAGAAGTTTCTCATATTATTTTTATTAGTCATTCTCTACTATTTTTCTCTTGATGCAATTTCTATTATTCAGATGTTGGATCTCCTACATTGGTCCTTTAATTTTCTTTTCTATCTTTCATCTGTTTTGTCTTTTGTCCCCCTTTCCTTTTTGGGAAAATTACTCATATTTCATATGTAGAGTTCACACACTCACACACACACAGTATTTTTAAAATATTTCCAAGATTTTGTTTTCTAAATTTTGAAAAATTCTTGTTCCATAAATACAATGGATCCTTTTGTCTCTCTCATTAACATGTCATTAGACAAAGCAAGTCATGTGATAAAGTCTAAAATCAGAGTATGAGAAAGTACACTCTGGCTGCTATGGCAAAGGTTTGGGTTTATAATATGACTTATAGACTGAAGACTAGAGACCAAACACTTATCCTATCTCACACCAGAGGATAAGAAATACTCCAATCAATAAAAATAACTCATTTTAACAGTGCTAAGGGGTAAAAGGTGGAGGAGGCATCAGTAGGCAATGAGATAGTCAAAAATGTGCCCCAAGTAAATCTGAGATATATGCCACTCTGCTACAGTGTCTTTGATGGAAAATAACTGGTCTATACTAAGTAATATATTAACCAGCAATCTGTTTCTTAAAAAAACTTATTTTATAAAATTATTTCCCAAGTATGATTTCACATGCAGTAGCTAAATGATAGAGTAGAAAGATCAAAGAATTCTGATTTTGGATGCTGGTATAAATTCTGTTCCTACCACTTGGCTGGCAACTTTGCAAGTTAACATGTGAGTCTTAACTTCCTTAAATAAAAAAAAAAGTGAACATATAATAATATTACCCACCAAATGAGACTGCTATAAGAACTAAATGACAATATATTTAAAGAATCTAGTTTTCAAATTTTTCTTTTGACCTTACCAGTGAAACTATTTACTATCAAAGCAGACCTGTTTAGTTACCATGATCCAGAGATAGGCACATCAAATATAAGTAGCAGAAGCAGCTTAAGACTGAGTCATAAGATGGCTGCACTCCCCCTCCCCCCCAAAAGGAAAGGTGCAGGCAGAATTGAAGGCAAATGGGCAGGCAGGAAGGAAGAGAAAAGAGAAAGATGCATCTTTATTTTATTTTTATTTAGATGCTCACACTGGTTGCTTCTCCCCAGACCTGGGATTTGAACCCAGGAGCATGTGGCTTGCTCCTTTGGAGGCAACTGACCTAACCACTGCTCCAAAGCGGGCCAAGATCTCCTCCTGTCAGCTTACAACTTTCTTAATGGAAAGGTCCTGATATTGCCAGCCAATCAGCAACACCCAGAAACTATTTCTCAGGAAGGAAAAAGTTGGTTTTGGTCTTTGGGCTTTAAAAGAAGCATCCTATTTTTTCTGCCCTGAATCACATCCCTCAAACTCTAGAATGTCTGGAATTGTGTACCCTACTTTGATGTAAACATTTTCCATTTAGTTTACAGTATTTGGTCTCTTAGAATGTTTTTCTCCTTAATACCTTTTAAAGATGAAGAGGTTGGAGCAGAGGGAATAAGTGTCATGCTCAAAGTTATACAATTACTTCAGGCCAAAATCATCTCTGCGTTCAGGTTTTTTTGACTCCTGGCCTACATGAAGCCTTTTAGCTTCATCCTTCTGAATAATGTTGAGCTATCATCCTTCTACTCATTAGCAGAACCATACCTTCTTGAGACTCAGGGCCCACTATTTTTTTTTAATAATTGTTTAGATTAACAGATTTTACTCAAAATTATACAACAACAAAGATTACTATAATAGCAATAGAGAAGCATGCATATTTTTCCTTATGTTTGTTTCGGTAGAGAATCACAGAATATATCACATACTTTTTTTTTTTTTTAAAGGAAAGGTGCGACCGGGAATGAAGAGCAGAGGCAGACAGGCAGGAAGAAAGAGAGAAGGAAGAAGCACTTTACAGTTGTTCATTTTAGTTATTCCCACCAGTTCTGAGACTCGAACCCAGGACTGTGGGAAGTATGTGGACTGCGCTCAATCCAGACTCCACACAGGCATGGCTACATCATTAACTTAAAAATATCTCTATAATGCTTGGTTCAAGAGGGTGACCTGGTGGTAGAAGTGTGTTGGATTTCCTCCCCATAGAGCAACTAGAAATCACCTATTTGTGAGTCATACATGCTGTGGAGGGGCAGGTCCGGAGGCTGTAGAGACAGAGGCAGCAACCACCACAAGGGTAGGTGAAGGTATCAGGGTTTGGAGCTGTGCCATGGATTTGGAACAGGCGGCAGGGGTGGGGGGTATTAAGGTCCTTGGCAAAGGGGATGGCACCTCAGGAAGAAATGGGTCTTCCAGGAGTCACTCCAATAGCAGCAAAGAGCCCACCCAGAAGGGTCTTGGCACAAGTGTAAGAAGTACCAGCCCCCAGTGGTCTGAAAGGGACCTCTGCAGGGAAATTATACGAGTTGTGCCATAACCAGAAGGCAGCTAGGGGAATGCCCCACACTATACTCTGCTCCCACCACATTGCCCTGGAACCACAGGACCTGCCCAAAAGAAATTCCACCCCAGTCTCCAAGGAAGAAGAGAGTCTCCATAATAGAGGAAGTTTCAAGAGCTACCCACTAGTGCCACCATGTGTTGAGGCAAAACTGCAGCCTGACTTCTAACTGTGGGTCAGTGACAAGGTGGTCGTTACTGTTTAGACCTGGGATGCTGGCGGAAAGCTCTGCATTCCCCACACAAACTCCAACCCGAAGGCTGAACTCTTGGACCCCAACACAGGGTCCACCTAAGAATTTCAACAAATCAAACCAGTGGAGATGCTACAAACTAAAGAACTTCCAGTGTCCAAACCAAGACCCAGGCTAAGACAGTACAAGCCAATAACCTACACAAGGCCATGACTGCAGCAAAACCTAACCTACAGAAACATAAACAATGCCGAAAAGAGCAAAGACAGGGAAACATACATGAAATGATGGATCCAATTAAAACCCCAGGGGAAAATCAGATGCATACAAGAGACGTGTGCAAACAAGCCGAGGATAAACTCAGGGCATCGGTGTCATCACTGCTGGAAATGAAGAAAACAACAGAGGAAGAAAAAAGAAGCAATAAAGCAAGATGTCAAAGAAATGAAGAACACCATAGCTGAGCTAAAGAATTCAACAGAGGAACTAGAGAGTAGGATGGATGAAAACCTTCAATAGAATCAGTGAGCTAGAAGAGAGGGCAGGGGAACACATTCAATAGCAAGAGAAAAAAAGAATGAAAAGAAATGAAGAAAACATTCACAATTTATGGCATAACATCAAAGGGAACAATATTCACATCATGGGGGTAGCAGAAGAAAGCATAAAATGGGGCAGAAACTATTTGACAAAATGAGTAATGAAGAAAATCTGCAGACCCAGAAAGATCAGAGTTCCAAACAAAGAAACCTAAATAGACCTACACCTAGACACACTCATCAAAATGTCAAAAATATAAGATAAAGAATCTTACAAGCAACTAGAGAAAAATGAGTTACATGCAAAGGAATCCCCAAAAGTATGTCAGTGGATTTCTCAACTGAATGGTATGATAAACTCAAAGTGCTGAAAGAAAAGGATTTTCAACCTAGGATACTATAGGCTGTGAGATTATTTTAGAACTGAAGGCAGATAAAAAACTTTACAGATAAGTAAAAGTAAAAAAGGATCATTACCAAAAAATCAGTTCTACAAAAAGTACTACAGGGAAGCTCTAGAAATCCCACTTAAAAATAATAAGACAGCAAAATATAAAAAGTGGGGAGGAGGAGAGGAAAATGCAGATGGTTATAACGAGTGCAAGACTAATCTGCCTTCAAGCAAAAATAGGAAATAAACATATAATTCTTAATGTCAACCTCAGGGTAACTTCAAAACATATCTGGGGTAAAAAAGGAAAGAATAAATCAAAAAGGGAAACTTACCAAAACATAACTACCTACACCCAAGCCTCCTAAGAGAAAGAGAAGAACAAAGGTACTGTCTGGAACAACACCCAGACAGAAGACAAATTACAACATGGCAATAAACATTTACATATCAATAACCACCCTAAACATTAATGAATTGAACTCACCAAACAATACAGTGGCCAAATGGATTAAAAAGCATAACCCAAACTTCTGCTGCACTGAGGAAAACTGTCTTCTTTCAAAAGATAAACATAGGTTTAAAGTCAATGGTCGGAAAACAACCCTACAGTTGAATTGCAACCAAAAAAAACAAAAAAAAAGCAGGAAGTTATACTTTTTAGGATAAAACAGACTTCCAACTAAAATGCATAACAAAAGATAGAAGGACATTACATACTGATTAAGAGGTCAATCCAGTAAGAAAGCATAATACTTATTAATATGTAACACCAAATGAAGGAGCATAAAAATATATTAAGCAGGTACTATTTGAACTGACGAGAGACACTGACGGCAACACAATAATAGTAGGAGACTTCAGCACCCCACTTACAACAATGGACAGCACAACCGAACAGAAAATTAACAGGGAAACAGAGCTTTAAATAACTACTCGAAACAGTTACGTCTACTAGACATATATCAAACACTTCAACAACTATAAATTTCACTTTTCTTCTCAAGTGTGCATGGAACATTCTCAAGGATAGATCACATGATGGGACACAAAACATGACTCAACATTTTACAAAAACTGAAATCATCCCAAGCATCTTCTCTAACTACAATGATTTAAAACTAGAAATCAAACAAAAAAGTAACCTGGAAGTTGCGAAATTAATTGGATATTTAACAATATGCTTCTGAATGACTTTGGGTAAAAGAGGAAATCAAAGGACTTAAAATATACTTAAAAGACCAATGAAAATGAAGACAAAGCTACCAGAATCCACGGGATGTGGCAAATGCAGTACTAAGAGGGAACTTCACTGCAATCCAGGCCCACCTCAAGAAACAAGTGGTGGCAAAACCCACTGGACAATGGTGAATAACACTTGGTGATTTGGTGGAGGGCAGGGTGTAATGCCATCTATCTGAGGAATGGCAAAACTACATATGTGGGGGATTTATACACATGAGTTTATTTTAATGTGCAGAGTCAAAAGAAAAAGAAAAGACAGGACAAATGGCAAAATGAAGTCCCTAAACTGGATCTGAGGGAACTTGAGAAGACTCCTGTCCTGGTCTACAGAGTCTGGCCCAACCACAGGACACAGATGAGGAGGTCCCACCTGGGTGTCACCCCAGGTAGCTTGGGCAGCCCCAAGCCCTCCAGGACATTTCAACTCCTCAATGTCTGACTTCAGAGAAGGGTCCAGTCTCTTTGTTTCGGGCAAGTCACTGTTACTAGATCTTATCTCAAAATAAGGTGCGCTCCATCAAGGTTGAGGTCCCCACCTTGGCTCTCCAGAAGGTCTTAGGATCCAAACTCAAGCTAGCCCCTCCTGGGTTGGCACCCTAGGCAAGGCTGAGGGGCTCACCCCGACCTGCCCATTCCTCACTGACATTGCTCAAAACGTGAGCCAAAATGAAGAGCTTCCAAGGGTCTTGTTTATATCAAAATTTTAACAAAGTAAGTTCAGGTGCTTCAAAAAATAAAAGAGTTCAAGATGGAAATCCCAAGATTCTGCCATCCCACTTCTGGGTATTTACCTAAAAGATACAAAAACACCCACTCAGCGATTGAGTCACACCTCCCCCCACCCCCCACCCCTGTGCTTACTGCAGTCCTGAACTGGAAACTAAGTACCCAATGTCAGATGAATGGATAAAGAAGATGTGGTATATATTTACAATGGAATACTACACAGCCCTTAGAAGAGATGAAATCCTGTCATTTGAATCAACATGGTCGGATCTAGAGAAGATTATAATAAGTGAAGTAAGTCCAAAGAAGAAAGATACCAGGTGCTCTTACTCATAAGTGGATGTAAACAGACTAAGGAATAGATGAAATAAAACCAATCCTTTGACACCTGCAATAGAACCAAGGTTACCAACAGGTAATGGGATGATGGGGGCGGATTAGGGAAGGGAAAGCAGAGCAAGTGATGGCAGAACCCACTGGACAATGGTGAAGAATACTTGGTGATGTGGTGGAGGGAAGGGTGTACTGATATTTATCTGAGGAATGAAGAAACTACACATATGAGGTATGTGTACACATACTACACATATGTTTATTTTAATTTGTAAAACAAAGTTACTGCAATAAAGTACTAATACATGTGTATCATATATATACATATACATACATGTACATATACATATATATAGTCTCAGCATCTCCTGGTGGAATAGTGGTCTGGTCAACTGCCTCCTTGCCTCTGGCCAAAGTGTAAGTCACATATATCCCAAGAACCCAGGTTCATGTCCTGGGTCAGACAGATCAAGATGTACAACTAAATAAAAATAAATGGAATACTTCTTCCTCCTCTCTCTTCATGCCTGCCAGCTCACCTTCATTCCTGTCTGCACCTCTCCTAAAAAGAAAACAAACAGAAAAAACCTCTAGTCTCTAATTTCATTGATACATTTTTATTAAGAAACACTTATAATACTGCTAGAAAAATTTCATGGTATGTGATTTGTAAAATAGTATTTTAAAAATATTTTGATTTTCTTTTTCCTTTTGGCTCTCGCTCTCAAACCCTGATATCTTAGCCTTTTATAAGTATATAACTGCACTAACTATATACATATTGCTATACAGGGTCCCTATATAACTTTTTCATTCTGCAAAACAAAATTCTATATCCACTGAACAATAATACCCCCTTTCCCTTTCCCTCCAGTCCCTGCCAACCACCATTCACTTTCTGTTTTTAAGAGTTTGGTTGTTTTATATATATCATATAAATGGAACCATGTAGTATTTGCCTTTTAAAAACTGGCTTGTTTCAGTTAGCATGTCCTAACATTCATCCATGTTTTTGCATATGACAGGATTTCCTTCCTTTTGAAGGTTGAATATTCCATTATACTCTCTCTGCATCACATTTTCTTCATCTACTTCTGCTAATGGACACTTAGCTTGCTTCTATCTCCTGGCTATTGTGAACAAGGAATGAAGATCGGGACCAACTCCACTTCTAAAATGACTCGTCAAAAAATATAAAGCTACTGATTCCCAATTCAGGTCTCCTAAAAGTATCACTAACATTCATTCAACAGATGCTGGTTGACTGCCAAATAGGCAGCAATATGGTGCTAAACTCTTGGTCTTGTTTTTGAGTTGCTTATAGTCTAATAGAGAGCAGCAAATATACTAATTAAAGCTTAATATAGTTGTTCTGACAGAGATTAAGCACCTACTCCAGTATGAGAAAGGACTCAGGTCCTGGAGATGACATATGAGCGGAGTTCAGAATGGGGATGAAGTATGACACATTATGAAACTGGCTAAGGATGTATATGTGAAGACATCAAGAGAAATTAGGCCATTTTCAAAAACCACATCAAAGTATTTTTGTGATTTTGGAATGTTCCACATGGAATATGAAATGTTTCATGGTGCCAGCTGCCACCTCATTGACAGTCTGCTCCATCAGACTGCTCAGTACTAATGCTGCTCCAAATGTCCAGTGAGTGCCACAGTCTCTCTTGCTGCTCTGCTCTGCAAAGTAAAATAATTCCCCACTGACCACAAGGACCTTGAGCACTCAAGTTGCCAAACTGGGCTGTGAGTTGGGATGCTCTGAACTCAGATACCATGGTGGGTAGCAGCACAGGCGGTACTTATTTAAGGACACCGTTCTTCCATCCTCAACTAATCAATGGATAGCTTTTTGAAGGAATGCTCCATGAAAAGCAAAAAGAACAGGGATTTAAAAAAAATGGAGATAATGAACTATATTTGACATAAACAACAAAACTCATAACATGAATCCAGGTTCTTTACCTTTCTCTCTTAGAATTCATAAGTGAGATGGTAGTCATGGGGATGTAAATTACTGTGCACTTTTGAAAAATGAACTCAAACTTATTTTCAAAGAAAGCTGAGTATGATCTGGATGATTTGACAATAATTTGACAATGAAAATTATTTTTGCCAAATACATTATATAAGAGGCTCTGTGTGTGTGTGTGTGTGTGTGTGTGTGTGTTTAAAGGAAAAGTTCAGGAAGGAAGGAAGGAGAGTAGGCAGGCAGGAAGAAAGCAAAGAAGGAAGCACTTTATTTTCATTTAATTGCTCACATTGGTTGTTCCCCCCCAGCCCTGGGCCTTGAAGCTCGGTCCTTGGGATGTATGTGGGACTAATCCCAGACCACTAGGCCACCAGGCCGTACCCATTTTCCATATTTTAAACATACTATAATTGCAGCTCTAAGGTTTAAATGAAAATATAACTAAAGCAGATAAAAAGTATTTTTATCAAAAAATACTTCACAACTAAAACAAGCAACTCAATCAAAAAATGGGCAGATCTAGACACTTTTCCAAAGAAGATATATAGATGACCAACAGAAATAAGAAAAATGTTCATTATTACTTATTATTAGGGAAATGCAAATCAAAACTACAATGAGATATCACCTTACACCCGTGAGAAAAGACTAGAAACAACAAGTGCTGGCAAAAGTACGGAGAAAAAGAAACTCTAATACACTGTTTAAGGGAATGTAAGCTGGTACAGAGACTTTAGAAAACAGTATGGAGATTCCTCAGAAAATTACCATGTGATCCAGCAACTTCACTTTTAGGTGTTTTCCAAAGAATATGAAGTAATTTGAAAAGATCTATGTACCCCTATGTTCACTGCAGCATTATTTATAATAGCCAGGATATAAAAACAAACTAAGAGTACACTGACAGATGATTAGATAAAGATGTGGTATGTGTACGCACACAAACACATATACACACAATGGAATACTACTCAGCTATTAAAAAAATGAAATCATACCACTTTCAATAACACGAGTGGAACTTAAAGGAATTGTGCTAAAGGAAATAAGTCAGAAAACAAATTTCATTCGTATGTGGTATATAAAGAAACAAAATAAACAGATAAAGTGAAAAAAATTACATAGATTTTGACAAAAGAACTGAGGTTATCAAAGAGGGTGGTAACAAAGAGCAGAGAGTATCCAAAGGACAGTACTGGAGGGCTATCAGAACCCTGTTGAACGTGGTCTGGTATCAGACATTTGAAGTGAGAACCTGTACTCCTAAAACCTATAGTGCTGTAAACCAATGTTACCTCAATTAAAAAAAGAGGAAAATGTAATTGAAGACCATAATAAAATTGAACTATACTGGCAAAAGTGTTATCAAAAATATAGAACTTTTAATTTCCCAACAAATTTTCAGTGTATTAGGCTAAACAAGGTACCTCTATCTAAGTAAAAACTAATAGAAATAACCAAGTGATAAGATTTAGTAAAGCTTTTTTGTTATATTTTTCAGTAACTGAGAAAGTGAAGGACTAAAAACTTGATTAACCATTTCACAAGTCAGATGATTTCTAATTCTTTGCTTTCTATAAAATTGAAGGTATACCTAACCAAGTTGTTAGCTTGGTTAATTTTTGATGACACATTACTATTTGATTTTTGGCATATAATTCAAGTTCCAAAAACTGAGAATACTGCTATAACTTATAAATTTCTTCTTTTCTTTGTATTTATTTATGTGGACAAGAATTTCTGGGGCTTAAATTTATAAAACTGAAAAATAGTAATAGAATTGAGAACTTTCATTTTGTCAACAAGTACTATTGAGCAATAGTTAAGGATAAACAAATTGATAAGGGAAAAATCTCACCCATCTCATTAAGGAAAACATTTCTAATAAAACTGCACTTTTTGCTTAATAATTTATAAAAATATATAATTCTTTTATTGTTTGTTGTATAGTAAATCACTCTAATTCAACTTACTGAAATAAGAAATATATGTAGCATATAGAACCACATGTTACATATATCTTCTTTTGTACACATACACTTAAAAAGAGAACAAATATGCACAGAACTCTATGGTCAAAGTAAATTGAAAGCTTTTCAATTTAAATTTTTATACCATTTTTGTTGCAGAAAAATGCTAGAATGATCAAGTAAAAAGACTCTAAGTATGTATGTTAGAATAAAACAATGCAGGGCAAGCTCCAGGATAAAAAGGAATGATTTAAATTTTCTATTAACGGGTATGCCCTTGTGACTCAGGTGGTTGAGACACTGGTATGTGAACCACATACATCCTAAAGACCCAGGTTCCAAACCCAGGGCTGGGATGATTGAACAACTAAATACAGATGCTTCCTTCTTTTAAAGAAAAATTTCTGTTAAGGAAAAGCATTCTTTAAGTGCCTGATGAAAGATTGCTAAAATATTCAGATTCTTTTGGCTACATTTTAAAAAGTGACGTAACTTTTATTTTTAAATGTTAATATTTATAAGTCTCTGGAAGCTAGATTCCTGGCAACTATAAATAGCATTTTTTTGCCCTTTTTCTTTTCTTTTTAAAGTGTAGCAGTTATATAAGTTCTGTGTTACATAAATTCCTTCTTTCAGATGTACCCTGGTGGAGTAGAGGTCTGGTCAACTGTCTCCAGCCAAAGCGCAGGCCACATATATCCCAAACCCAGCTTCACGTCCCAGGCTAGAGAGAACAACCAAGATGAACAACCAAATAAAAATAAAATGCTTCTTTCTCCTCTCTCTTCCTATCTGCCTGCTCACCTTCATTCCTGACTATACCTGTCGTTTACTTTTTTTTTCTTTTATGTATTTCACCTCATAAATTGAGTTATGGTAATTTACTATACAATCAATACAGTAAATGCATAATAACTTTTAATGAGCTTAAAAATTTAGGATGAAAAATTTTAGATGTCAACATAAAAAAAGTATGTGGGGATTTCACAATGCTTCAAAACTTAGTCCAAATATCCAGCATCAAATATGAGGTTTTCATGATATGACTCCTACCTTTCTAGCTTCATCTTCCAGCCTCTAACACTTAAGGACCCAAATTTAAGAACCACTCACTTTTTTGTTTCTTTTTTTAAAGAAAAGGTACAGGAAGGAATGAAGGTCAATGTAGGTAGACAGGCAAGAATAAAGAGGAGGAAGAAATACTTTATTTATTTAATTGTTCATCTTGTTTGCTCCCATTGGTCCTGGGACATGAACTTAGGACCTTGGGATGTATGCAGACGGTGTTCAACTCCTACTCCCCAGGGTGCACCAGAACTACTCATAATTATAATTTTGATTCTGCTTCGTCTCCCAAAGGAATCAAAGTTCTACTAGGTGTCAGTTGGTAAGAGCTCAAATCCCTATGTATATTAGCAAATTAAAGGTTTGGAAATGCCCCAAATAAAGGAAAATGCTTAAATTTGTGTCTCCCAAGTTTGCTGAATCCTGTAACTCTAAATAGTCCATTAAATTAGTGTTCCATAGAATACTCTTTGGAAAAAGCATATAGTTAAATTCTTAAGACCCAGTGTAAAAGTCTTTATTTAAAACCTTCTAAATTCCACCCAAGAGGTATCCCTTCTCCAATATTCCCACAGGCTTTGCACTCCTTAATATGGCTTTGCAATGACTGTCTGCCACCTGCTCCCCATTAGGCTATATGACACAGGTCCAATAGCATTACAATTCCCAGCTCCCGGAAGAAGCTTATGGATGGCTGAACAAATGACTGCAAAAAGCTGGAAGTGAGGGAATGGAGTGGGTAATTTCCAGTTTCTATTTTGGACTAGACTAGGGAAAATATTCAGAATATAAAATTGGTAGGGAAAAAGGAGAGCCCATTTTGGACATGTGGAAATTCATGTGAAAATGTCCAGTAGACAGCAGTATGGATCTGAGCCTTGGAAGAGAAAGATGGAGAAACTTACTACTATAGGAAATAAAGTCATATAAGAACCAACAGTATTATCCAAGAAAAGAATGAAAAAGGTACACAATGGTGGAGTAGGGGTAGGGTTAATTGCCTCCAAAGTAGCAAGACTCACAACCTGCGTTCGAGTCCCAGGTCCAGGGGGAAACCACCAGTGTGAACAACTAAATAAAAATAAAATAAAGTTGCTTCTTCCTCCTCTCTCTGTCTGCCTACCTGCCCACTCACCTTCATTTCTGCTTGCACAGCTCCTTAAAAAAAGAAAAGAACAGAAAAAGGTATAGGATGCAGCTATCTAGCGACCACTAAAATTTAGAAATTGTGCAGGTTCTCAGGGTACAAAACTTGGAATTTCCCTCCATTTCTGCCCTTTCTCACCTCCTACCCCAATCTGATCCATGTAGTCCATCTCTAAACCCTGTCATCCCTGTCTTTAACAGTTTTGTGGAATCCAGCTCATCCCTTCTATCTGTGCTAATATGACCAGTCCCAGGGTAGACCATTGCAGAAGCCCTAACGACATCCACTCTTGCCACACTAACCACAGGCATTCTCCACCTAGCACTAGAATGGTCTTTAAAAAATAAGTTAGAGCGTGTCCTGGTGGCTTAGCGGTTAAGTCCGCTGGTACAGTCCACATACATCCTAAGGACCTGGGTTTGCAACCAGGACCAGACGGAACAATCAAGATGACTTTCATCTTGATTAAATAAATATAAATCAATGAATGCTTCTTTCCCCTCTCTTCCTGCCTGCCTGCCTGTTCGCCTTCTTTTCTGCCTTGCACCTTTCCTCCTTTTGGGGGTCAGGGGTGTTAAAAATAAAAAAAGTTAGATCACATTAGGCTTCTGCTTAAAATCCAGCTATTGCTTCCCATGTACTTGATCATGTCCTTGTTTACCTACCTCTCACACCAGTTGCCCACTGCTATGCTACCCCGTCCACACTTACCTTCTTTCTGTTCATACCAGCTCAAAATGTTCCTGCCTCAGAGATTTTGTGCTGGTGGTTCTAAATGGAATGTTCTTTCCTGAGGCTTTCAGATGCCTGCTGAACTGTCATTCAGTTCGAAATTAGGACAGAGTATCTTACCTAAAGCTGCTACTGTAAATCAGTTGGTATCACATTATCTGCTTTTCTTTTTTTCTTAGCATTCATTACAGGCTAAAATTGTTTAAATTATTGATCTCTTTCTCCATAAAAGCAATTTTGTCTTGTTCACTATTATATGCCCAGTGCCGAAAATACTCTCCGGTTCACAATGAGCACTCAAATATTTATTGTATGAATTAACAAGGGGAAGCTGAAAGAAGACTGAGAAAAAGTCACAAAGCTGAAAAGAAAAAAGTAAAAACTAAGAGAAAAATCTTAAAGAAGGAGGAAGTCAAGAAAAACGATGACTAGGAAGGCACTGAATTTGGCAATTCCATCTTTAGCATCTTTTAAGGAGGCAACTAGGGAAAGTGAAGAGGTAAAAGGCAGATTACAATGGGCTAATGAGTAAATGGGAAGTTCAAGGAGAAGGAGCAAAGAGAAGGAAGAAGATGGAAAACTATCCTGAGAGTGAGAAAAAACAAAAGAAAGGAGAAAATGCTAATGATTTCAAGCTGAAGGGAAGGACTGGAAGAGGGGATACTGAAGATATATGGTGCTAGACCAAGGTCTCAGATGTCATAGGAAGAAACGAGATCATAAAGTCACATTCGTCATAATTTCTTTAAAACCATCCCACATGACTATTTTTATGTTCAGAAATATCTACTCCCTGGAAATAATTTGTTATTTGCATAACTGTTCAATAAATCTTCTCTACAATATCACTATTACAATTCTGCATGTCTTAACTGTATAAAGGAACACATTGGGGTGTTTAGGGGTAGACAGTCATGAGGAATGCAGTGTACGATCAGTCATGTCAGAGAATCAAAGTTTGAGAAGCATGTTAAGGCAAGAGCATGAGTACAAGTGCTAATGATAAAGCAAGTGGGGCAGAGTGGTGACA
>RJWH01001699.1:162900-188115 GCA_004363575.1 Solenodon paradoxus
GAGAGAGAGAGAGAGAGAGAGAGAGAGAGAGAGAGAGAGAGAGAGAGAGAGAGAGAGAGAGAGAGAGAGAGAGAGAGAGAGAGAAAGAGAGAAAGAGAGAGAGAGAGAGAATTTTGCATACCTAAAAGGCAGGGAAGGCAACTTCCATTAATGGCTGGCATGAAACTCAAATTTCTTGTCCATTTTAAAAACTACTTGAGAGGTAAGCAGCAAAGTGCAACATTGGTGAGGGGTAAAGAGACAAGGAACAAATCTTTATTCATTTTACTGAAAGAGAATAGTATTGTAAAAGACTATTACAGAATGAATGTTTGTAAAAAGTGGGTGGATAATCATCTATAATCAAGCAGTCCTACTAAAAGAAGTCAATCCTAACTCATTAGAAAACTACTATTTGGTTTCTAAAGAGTACATATCATATAAAGAAAATCTAATAAGGTCATTACTCGAAAACTAGAATAGAAAAAAGTCTGAAGCAGTGTTTCTGATCCATCTCTAACAGAGTAAGCAGGCAGTAGTTAAGACATCGCTATGGTGGGCTATTCTAAGAAGGGGAAAAATAATCTAAATGTGAATCCTATTAGTAAATTTGATCCCTTTTCAGTTGTATGAATGGTCTGTTGATGGTAACTTTGGTGATAAAATGACTGCCTTACACATTTGAAAAAAAAAAAAAATTCCATAAAGAATATTCAGTAGATCAAGTCCATATACAGAACTGTCAAAAATAACTGACTAAAAGGCACCTTCTCTTCTTCATCTCTCTGTGTAAAGTTGTGTTCTCTTTCCAAGTCAAAATTCATCCCAGGCAAGGACTCTCGCTCTAACTGAAGCAGCCACTAAAACTTCAGGAAACAACTCGGTTTTCTTAGTGATACCGACCTTCTGTTCCTATAGCCCCATTCCACTGCCAAAGAGCTCAGCTAGAATCACTGGGAGACTAAAGCGAAAAGGATCCCGTTTTCTAATAAGGAGTCAAGACTATTCCCATTCTGAAGTTTAAATTCATGAAATCTATGGATCAAGGTTTTAACACAGTAAGACATCAACATAACATAAGACATAATATAACATCACATCTGATCAGGCTCTGAAACCTAAAAGAATGACTGACAAATCAGATTCAAGATCTAACATACGCGGAATTAATTTCACTTCAAACAGCATGCCCAATATCTTTCCAGTAACCCAGGACTAAATGTATCATTACAGGGTCTAAACTCTTAGTCTCTCTTAACAAAGTGGATCACTAACAACACACTTTCTAGGGGGATTTTATGGCAACTATTTGTGCGTAAAACTAAGATTTTTATGAGCTTTTATTATTTACTAAATTAGAATGACCCATGACTCTTAAAAGTCTTTCCTTACATACAAGAGTAGTTAGGAAAGGCAGATCATTATGTTAGGCCATTTCGGTTTTTTGAGGTTAGTGTACAGAAGGATTACTGAATAAAGAACTACCAAGGTTAATATCAATAATTCAACAAACATGAGCTGATGACCCAAGAAGTGAATGAAACTCTTTAAATAGAACCCATCCCTGCCTCCCAGGGCTTACAGATTATTTGGCAACACAGGATCTAAGGTAGAATCTGACTATGTGCTATAAATAAATGGCACAGACAATAGTTTCCTAAATGTTTTGACTAGGAGGAGATTCTGATGCTGGGGTCCAGGGTGATCAGAAAGAGGTGAATGAAGTGAATCAGGTACACTTGAAGGATTGCAGGATTCTGAAAGCTGAGGAGGTGGTCCTGTAGGCAGCCTTCCCAGTTCTGAAATATTTTCACATCTACAATCACTTCTTTGGAGTTTTATCAAAATCCCAAAGGATAAGCAGCCAAACACACCCATTTACAGATGAGTAAAGTGAGAATGAGAGGTGAACCCAAGTATTGTCTTCTAGTTCAGTAACCCAGTGTAGGGGGAGAGGATAAGGAAAATAGGGCAACCAAAGCATAGGATCTGGGGAAGGATCTAGTTTTAGAGGGAAGGGGACTAGGATTAAACACCTAAAGACTAGGTAGAGTGGAGTACTAAAATAGCCCAGGTCAGAGGTAATAAGGCATGAGTTAAAAAATACACAGAACAATTAAATTGGTAACAACTGTTTTAAACTTTAAATTACCAAGAGAATAACAATTTTTAAAAATTATCCTTTCATACATTAGTTTCAGGGAAGAAAACCTGCAAGCAACAAACTGCCTTAGTACTACTGAAAACTCAAAAGACATAATAGCTGACAAACTCTCTAGTATCATCTGAGATTTAAAACATAGACATAAATGAAAACTGGAATTATGAATAATATTGCTAGAATCACAAGTTTACAAATTTCTGGGTTGCCTCAGTAATACGTTTATACAACTCAATGGGCAGCGTTTTTGTCTTTTTTCTAAGCTTTCCAAAAGAGTTTCTTATATTTTCCAAACAACATTTTGATCTGGTCAACTGAAGGCCAACTTATTTAAGCCGTGACCCTGCAAAGAGCAAGGACCCAAGATACAAAATAAATGAGACCACTATCACAAACAACTCTGCTGCCAGTCTATTCCAAAATAAAGGTCTCAAAATTTCGTAATGAAAACTGGAAGACCGTTCGCCAAGTTTTCTTGTTGGGACCTTAACGCAAGGTCCTTACGGTCATGTTTTCCCACAGTAATGCCACCGTTCCATTTCTCGCAGATGACAACTGCTCAGCCCCTGCCATGTTAGTCTCCCTCCAGCCAGAACCGAGGAATTGCCGGCACTGGCGTCAGGGATAGAGTCTCCGGCAAAAGGGCTGCTCCCCGCGCTCTACTCACCGCGACAGGGCGGCCGTGTTCTGGGCCATCGGCGGCGTCTAAGCGCGGGGCCGGGACAGGCACGGTGGTCGCAGGGGCCGGGGCGGGCGCCGGGGCCGGGGCGGGCGGTTGCCGGTGCTTGCCGGCGCGCTTGGCCTTGGCCTGGATGCAGCGCTGGTGAAGGGCGAAGGTGTGCTGACGCTCGAGTTCCAGGCGCTCGGGCGACACAGCCTCGTAGCGGGCCTCGCAGGTGCTGTGGTGTCGCCGGCAGAGCTCGATGCGCCGGCGGAGGCGCTCCATGACCGCGCTGTGCCGCGGCAGCGCGAACTCCGCCATGGGGCAGGTGGGTAGCACCATGGGCCGCAGGCTGTACTGGCCGGGCCCGGGGCGGGCCTCTCGGGGCCGGTTGGCACTGCGGGCTCCGCTCCCTGCCGGCAGCCCGTCCACCTCACTGCCGTGCCATTGCCCCGCGTATTGCGGGGCGGGATCGCGCGCGCCGGCGGCTTTTCCTCAGACCCCGCTCGTCCCAACCCGAGCCGGCGCTCGCTGCTCACCTCAAAACGAGGCCTGTCCCCGCCGCCCCGGCCCCATTGTTTTCCCCGTCGCCGCCGCCGCCATCTTAAAATTGTTTTCAGAGCTCTCGGAAGAGGGCGGGGTCCCGGCAAGCGACCCCGGCGCCAGGGCTGATGAACAGGAAATGTAACCAATCAGAAAAGTGAGAATGGGCCGCCCGAGGGGCGGGGACGAATACGTAAGAGGCGCGCCGGGGCTCCAGAGCCGAGTTTAAAAGGAACTCAGTAAGGGGCGGAGGGAAGCCCCCGGGCGGGCCTCATGTCTGGGCCGAGAGCCGAGTTTGACAGACAGGAGTCGGGTCCTTAAACGCCGAATGCCGCAAAAAGCAGGCCCTTCCGGGTACGGGCGCAGTGGGCAGTAGCAAGAGGTAACTTACTAGACTCAGATGCCGGCCAGCACTACACCACTTTACCGTTTTCTTCTTCCTACGTCTTTTTGAACTTGGCTTTCATAAACTCAGTGGCCACACTTTTTCAATGTCAGCTACTTTCTTCAACCTCATTCCTTACATCCAGCCATATTTGGTCAGAATTGCCCACCAGTGAGCTGGAGTGAGTTTCCTCTTTGCACCATTCTGAATTGCCGGGACTGACAATTTCCACTTACAAAAAAGTTTGTTTCAAAAGTTCAGAGTTTACTCACTACTTTAAAATGAAAACACCCTCCCCCACAAGTCCAGCCAGCAAATATGAGGAAGAGCGTTTGTCCATTACTGCAGACTAGAATAGCAAAGGAAGCTCAGTGAAAAAAAAAGCCTAGCTCGAGGTTTTACGTTTAAAATATGGTTAGGTAAAATTGAGGTCACTCAACAAAATCCAACCAATACACTCCAGCGTTACTAGTAAGCAAAGTGGGTGAGACTAGTGAAAAACAAAAATCAACAGTTATGAGTACTGAAACTAGTCTGTTGGGTTAAGAGATACTGATTTTGGTGGCTACTGGCGAAAAAAAAAGCCAGGAGGCTCAATCAGGAGACTGCACATTGAGAAGCACCATCATTGCAAACAGAAATGTTTTATTTTTAAGTCATTAGACCAGGGCTCACCCTTGTGGCTCAGCAGGGTGAGGCACTGGCCACCTCGTGTCAGGGCCAGGGAGAACAAAGATGAACAACTAAATTAAAATCTTTTTCCTCTTCTCTTCCTGCCTGCCTACCTCTGCTCACCTTCATTCCTGCCTTCACCTTTCCTTTAAAAAATAAAATTAGGAAAAAAATATGTACCCTTAATTCAAATGTCCTATTTTAATATAAATGCAGGGGGAAAAAAAGGTGGCCCACCAATACAACATGCTTAGTGCTCATGAACATGTCATAACTGTGGTCCTTTTTGCCAGTCTTCAAATTTTACACAATTTTTTCAAGAGGAAACATAATAGTAACTGGGTACACTATATTTTTTGTTATTTCTCTTTGTTGAGTAATACAAAGGCCTAAAAGTACATTTAAATACTCTTTGGTCTAACTTTCAAAAACATACCTGAACCATCTAATATGTAAAAGGTGAAATTTGACTCAACACGAATTATTTTCTCATAAAAATACTAAAGTTCAAATGGTTTCCATAATTTTGTTATTTTTAAAGGGAAGATGCAGACAGGAATGAAGGCAGCAGGCAGACAGACAGGTAGGTAGAAAGAGGAAAAAGCACTTTTATTTTAGTTGTTCACCTTAGTTGCTCCCCCTACCCTGGGCCAGGATCCCAGGTCCTTGGGATGCATATGGACTGCACGGGTAGACTGACCCACGAAGCCACCAGGGTACATACCCATAAATGTTAATGTTCTCTGCAAGTATCCCTCCCTTTCTGAGCTGCTAGCCCTATTATACAACAGAAAATACTGAACCCCAATCCAGCAGGGAGAGGCAAGTGATCTCACATGTTGAGAAATAATTGTTCCATCCCTAACTATTACTTCATTTAGCAAACTCTGATGTATAGCCACCAATAGAAGATTAATCCACTGAATAGTAAACAGTAAAAAATGCAAACTGAAGGTTATTATGAAGAAGTTCAGTCAAAAGAAGAGACTTAACACAGGGCTTTAATGTAATACCATTTAGTAATGTGACAATTTGTGAAAAGTGGGGAGCATTTTGTGGATAAGAGAAACTGAGGAACACATCTGATGGAGTGGGCATTTAACAATAGATAACCAGCATGAAAAATCATAAGTGCCTTCTTAAGAGCTGAAAACTGCTGCTGGTCATTCATTAATGTGTCAGACAATCAAGAGGCTGCAACTTCAAACAAGAGTGAAAAAAGAACCAAAAAGAAAAAACACCCTTTTCTGGGACAAATTTTGCTAAAGTAATTCTGCAAAGGCAAATGAACAATCTAGTTTATAATTTAAATTTATAAATCCATAACTCATCTAGAACAAACTGAGGTATGAAATACATTATCAATGGAGAGTTAAGAAGGCAGATTTTTAGAAATTATTTGATCCCACACATTTGCTTTAAGGAGAAACCTACAGACATATTTTCAGATCTTGCTAAGTAACTGTTTATTTGCACTCAATACATTTGGGAAAATCTGCTACAGAGCTAGGGTCATGTGACCACAGAACAACAGATGAAAAGGATAAAGTACTGAACAGCAAGAAAAATGCATCCTACCCTCATAAGAATTTAAATGAACCAGTAAAAAATTGAAGATAAAACAAAAAGATAAACCTTCATCTTCTACTAATATACTTGCTCCCCAAATATCTCCCCAATATAAACACTCTGGAGTGTTTATATATTCAGTGCAAAAACAGTATTATCGGTACATCTGAAACACCTCTGAAGAAAGAATAAAGCTAAAACATCTAACTGAATACATTTCAGTGTAGTGTAATAAAGACTTTATTACACTCATAGTGATGGGGGAGAGCCTCTGATAGCACCCATCTGCATTCCATGTGAAAAAAACAAACCTAAGATCAGTTTTTTAAAAATTCTACAAGCCACATACTAATACAAATGTATTTTCTGTTCAACAGGACTGCTTTATCTTGTCATTTAAGAAACAACTTATATGAACTGCAAATGAAGACATAAAAGGTTTTAGCAGCTACAAAAATCAGGTAACTCATGCTATATGTCACTCCTCCCATAAATACTTTTAGCCTGTGTTCATTCAATTACAGTCAATTCTGAATTGGCTCGCCTCTGGAATAGACTTTAAAGTCTTTACACAGAGTAAAAGAAAAAGATGAAAACAAAAGATATATTTTATCTTGTACTTTGACCCTGAAAAGGTGTGGGTCTGCTTAAAAAAGAACATACACAGAATCACAATAAAGCTTAACACTATGCAGAGCATATACTCATTTTCAGCAACAAACTGCAAGCTGTGCTGTGAAGAAAATGCATAGCAGAGAAAGCTGGGAATCTGGGAAAACAGTGTCAACAGTTAAAAAAGAGAGAATGAAAACATATGCATCTACTCGAAGCTCACATGCCCTGCTAGTGTTCTTTAAAAGCCCCCTGCTTAAGACTGGAGCCCAAATACTCACGGATGTGTGAAGTACGAATGCCCGAGTGATACAATATGCCTCTTCCACTAACTGCAAAGCTGTCTGGGAACTGAGTTCCAAGAACAACAGAACACACGTACTTTATGGCCTAACCAACATCAAATGAAGTTTTGTTTTTTTTTTCTTTTTAGATGTCTATTTTTAAAACAACTTAAACAGAACTCTTATAGAAATTTGAGCTTCCATCCAATCCCTCTCAATTTCCTTAGGAGGAATTGAGTAACAGAAGCGAGCTAAACAAGATTCTAACCACAAATAACTACACTTTAAACATGATTATCAATTTTAAGGGACAGAGAGACACTTGAATGTTTTGTAATACCAAACTTAAACAAAATCGGTTATAAAAACTGCAATTCATCCCTCTAACATTTCTAAAGGTTGGTTATTTCTGCATGGACAGATTAATATATTAAATTAAGCCAAGATTTTAAAGATTGGCAAAGTTCTATTAACTCTATTCAAAAAAACAAAGATGTTTAGAAACAAAAAAATAAAAGTTAGTTGCTTCATGTTACATTTCACAACCATTATGTTAAATGCTTGCTTTCTACAGAAACAGGGTCCTTTATGTCACAACTGCACTTATTTACTGCTAGATGTTCAAAATTACAGAGCTAGTGTTCGACTGGAACCTGTTGAAGGTGACATCTGGAGGTTTTCTGAGTTTCAACCTAAGGTGTGCCAGGCCCACTTTAGGACCACATTTGCAAGGGAAGAGGGATTACAGATCAAGTGATTACGGATCAAGTTCTTAAGATTGTTTCACTCTCTTCGTGGCTTTCTGTTTCTTGGTGATCTGTTCAAAATTTCATCCTCCTGTTGGTAAAAAAAAAAAAAAAAAAAAAAAAAAGTGAAGAAATTCACTATAATTAGCATATTAAAAACAATAATAAAAGTTCACCAAGTTTTCAAGACCAGCCAGGCTGAGGGTAACCCCCCTTAGAAGAAAAACAAGAAAGATGATTAGAAGAAAATGCACCAAAACCAATGACTGTCTCAGAGGTGGTGGGATTATGTGTATCTCAATTTCACCTTTTTTTTCTTCCATACCATGTACTTTTCCTAAGGTAACCCATAAACATTTCCTTAAAGGACCAGACACTATGTTCTTAGAAGGTATCTTGCTTAAATCCTGAAAAATCTCTGGTCTATGGACCCAAAAGCCTCATGTTGAGGCTGAGAAAACTAGGACTCATTGGAACTGAAGACAACAGAAGCAGAGTCCACCTAACCCTGTAAGCGCAGTGTCCTTTCTACTCTACACAGCAACTTCTTACTATATGGTAGTTTAGGAAATATAAACAACTGAGACTGGCCCCTACCTGAAAGAACAGTGCATTCTAGAAGATAAAATATATTCATGGACAATATAAGCAAGGTTATCAACAAACTGCGGAAGCAGGAAATTAAAAACTGAATTGTTTTCAAGAAAGGGACAGACTGAAACACAAGAGGTGCTTGGAAAAGGGACACTGGCAAGAAAGGTCATATACTAGCTTATTTCCCTCAGCAACCATACTCAATCCTCCAGAAAAGCAAGATCTAGAAGCCCACCCAGAGTTCTTTCGCTCATACCCTCTGTAGACTGGATTATTGCAGCAGCCTCCTAACCAGTCTTCCTGATTCTTCCTAATCTATAGAAAACATAGCAGCCAGAGTCATCAGATCTTGTCATTTCTGTAACCCAAAGCTTGCAATGGCTGTGTCTTTCACAAGGCCTAAAGGACAAAGGCATACAATGGCCTAGGAGGCCCCACCTACTTTGGAGCCTTCCTCACCCTTTCCTTCTCTGGCCTCCTGTCTATTAGCCACACTGGCCTTCTATATTATGTTAGGCCTTTGTAATGGCTGTTCCCTCTGCCAGAAATCCTCTTCCCATGGACATCTTGGCAAAGTCCTTTATGCTTTTAAGTCTGCTCAAATGTCACCTCTCCAGTGAGGCCTACCAGCTTTAAGACCGTAATCCATCCCACCTCCAACATTCCCGTACCCTTTCCTGTCTTACTTTTACTTTTCATAGCCTCACTTTCTAACATACTGTTCATTTACTTCCTTATAATTTTGGAATGCAGTGATTTGTGCAGGAAATTATTTTTTAAGGCCACAGAGGAGTGGGAGATAATCAGAACTATTAAATAACCTGCATTTGCCATCTCAGAAAGCACTTTACTAGTTTGCCCCTGCAATCTTCTGCACAGAAAACTATCTTTGACACAGAAAAATACTTTTGCGATTCATATGTCACTTGAAATTATTTAAAAAAAATTTTGATTTGGTGTTATAAGAACTCTACTTTTACAAAACTGGTTTAACAGAATTTTTACTGCCACAGTCATTGGACATTTACCCTATGAAAGTTATTTCCCTTTACTTTAATGTATCTTGAATTTAGTTGCTTGAAATACGAAATGCTTTACCCCTTCTATTACCTCTGCTTTAGGTTTTCTATCTTCCTCCTCTTGACTGATAGCACCACCATCTTCTTCAGCATCACTTTTTTGCTTCTCTTCTAAGAATTTAAAGAGAAACACCTGAGCAAACCTTAAACTTATTTTTGATAATTAGCATTAGAACGTACTTCTGGAGTCTAAATAATCATTATTAATGACTTGCTTTCAAGAGTTTGACAACATATCAGGGTATTGGATTCTGCTTCTTACCAAGCTTCTCTTCACCTTCCTCTTCCTCCTCTCCCTTGTCTTTTTCCTCTTCCTTCTCTTCTTCTTCCTCCTTCACATCTGGTTGAGGTGCATCGGTCTTCTTGTATTCCACAGGACTGGACTGTTTCTAAAATATTCCCCAAAAATGCCAGAATTGCTTACATTTTTATGGATACACTATCATATAATTACTGAACGCCTATGAGCTATATGCTGAGGTAGACAAACAGGAATGAGTGATAACTAATTCCTTCCCTGGAGCTTTCTCTTCAGTGAGTGTATGTGCGGTTCTGTCTTGAACCGCAAAGAATAGAAAGAACAAAGGGTTCAGACAAGAACATGCACAACTAATAGTCAAGGTGACTGACAAGTATTGGTGGGAGATAGTCTGGAAAAAGAACTTTGGGGATAAGGTTACAAAAACATTGGATACACAATTTTATTTTGAAATTGCAAAGTCTAAACAAGAAAAAGAAAAATAAGGCTGTATTATGCCCACATGTAGGGTTGCTGAAAGAGAACAGATAATAAGAAATCAAAGATCAAATTATAAAGTATAAAAACAGAAACAATGGCACAAACCCTTGTGACTCAGGTGGCTGAGATGCAGATGTGTAGACCTAATAAGGGCCAAAGTGAAAAACCTAAATAAACAAAGATGCTTCTTTCCCCTCTCCCTTCTCCTTCCTTCATATTTTAAAATAACACTGACTACAAGTTGGCTTGTGCCCAGATAGCTAGTTTTATAACAAAGTTTCCTTTTTTATGATTTTGCCTTTTACAGAAAGCTGCTGTCAAATATCGAGAATACAGTGAGGGCATACATATTACTAGAAACTGAGGGGCTATAAAATGCTACTCACATTTGAGCACAATAAATGGCCATACTAAAGAACACTTCAGAAGTCTATACCAAATGTGGCCTAAGCTGCTATACGGTAATAAACCTTAGTTATTTTGATCACAAGAGTTCTTTCTAAAAGTGAACTCTCACACCCTGCCCCCACTCCAAAAACATAAATAAATATAAATCCATACCTTTCCAGAACAGCAGAAGAGGATAACAAGAAACACAGGTAGTGCTACAGTCAAAATGTAGACCACCCAGAGCCATGGGCGCTCCTCAGCTGCCTCAATCATCTGTCCCACTACACCTGGCTGAAAAACAAGACAAGACCAATTTCAAGTTCTCGCTTTTGACACCAAATATAGGCTGCACTGTTCCACTGTTGAATTATTAGATGGGACTACTCAGGCTTTGTTTTCAAAGGGTTTGTATCAAGCTAAGATGCTCATGCACCAGAAATAGGAAATAAAAGAAAAGCTTCTATTTTCCCACTCCCCTTATCAAATTGAGGTCCCTCTTCCATGTATGAAAATTTGCTTCTCTATCACCTGCAAGACTCCCTTATACGCAGGAGTCAATGAAGAGTTTCTTGATCTCAGTGTCTCTGGCTGCCCAATTCACAGCTATATATTGGGTAAACCAAGAAAAAACACACTTTCTCAATTTGCGTTATATGTGGGGTGTGTTTTTGCATGTCGTGTGTTAAAATATTTAGCAAAATTTTCTATTTAAGTACGTATTTTAACATGTAATGCACATATAACAAAAATTAAGACTCTGAAGTCATTTTATTACACTGCGATCATGCCCCAAAAGCAAATTTTTTGCCTTTCACAGGTAGTCATTTACACCAATATTCCTAATTAAGGAAAGACAAACCCTGAAAATAGTTTTTCACAAAAGTATCAACTAATTATCTGCAATAACAGATATAGATGGACAAGAAACAAACAAACACAAACCTCAGCTGCCCCATCAGCAGCTTTCTTCAGACCCCATCCATCATTGGCCCAATCATCAACTACTCTGCGATCGCCACAAATGATAAAGTTGTCAAAAAAAATGTCTGAGGTCATGGACCACAGTTCCAAACCAACAGCACTAAAAGGAGTCATTTTGAAAGGTTCTAGATCTTCAAAGAAATCTGGATTTGGTATTTTCCGGGGCTTCCAGATGCCCTAGGAAAAAATATTTTAAAAAATCACTTCAGATGAGTAACAAATTTATGGTGACTACTACAACATGAATTCTTCAAGACCAATGAAGTTAAGTGCTTACTTTGCGAAACCTCATTAATAGGAAAAAATAATAAACGCTACTATGTTTTAGACATTCTGCCTCTAAGATATCTATAGTTCAACTATATTTAGTTTCAAGTACTCCCCATGACCTTCGTTCAAACCAACACCTCGCTTTGCCTGGTACATTCCTTTAAGTCTATTTTTTCAAGTTAGTGGGGGTAAGAGCTTAAGTCAGTACAGACTTCTTTAGTGATTAAAATGTAAATGATCCTCAACCAGCACTGTCAAATCTAGATAGCTATCCAGAGAAAATTACCATACACACCCAGATATGTACAAGGATGATTACTGCAACAAGAACTTTTAAGGCAGGCACACCCTGGTGGCCTAGTGGTCCTGTACACCCTGGGAGTAGTCCTACATACATCCCAAGGTCTCAGGTTCCAGAATCAGGGCCAGGGGAAACAATCAACTTAAACAACTAAGTAAAAATAAAGTGCTTCACTGTCTCTCTCTTGCTGACTGCCTATTTGCCTTTATTTCTGCCTGCACCTTTTCTTTAAAAAAAGAACTTCAAAGGCAAAAATAGTAATCCACCCAAATGGCCATCAACAGAACAATTAAAGGGGTGGTTTTTTAAAAAGGCAATTTTAAAGTTATCTTGTTTAAACACAGTATTTAAAATACATTTAAGAACAGAAATGCACATACAAAATGTATGCATCTAGACAGACATACACCTTACATTTTGAAGCGTGATGATTGTAAATAACTTGACTAGAATCGAAACAGAAGAGACCAGGTTCTTCCTGCTCATAAACATCTTTAATTTAGTTGTTCACAATTGGTTGCTTTCCCCTGGACCCACAACTTGAACCCAGAGGTATCGCTTTGGAAGTGACCTAACCACTGCTCCACATGTGTGCGCCAAGAGAGACCAGGGTCGTGAGTGATTGTGTGTCCACAATAAACCTAAAGTTTGATAACATCATTACTTATATTCTAATCATCTCTTGGATTGGGAGCCAGCTCTTTATCAATCTTCTATTAACCCATCAGACAGATTGCAAATTGGCATTAGGTGGCTGAAGCACCATGTCACACAACAGCAGGGTGTCTAAGTCACAAGTTTCCCATTTTCCTTTTGCTTTTAAATGTAAGTTTCAACTTGAAAGTTCTTTTTTCCAGTCTGTAGGGGTTATCTTTTCAACTTAACACGTTCAGCTCTCAATTTATGTGAACCTTACTGTTTTTAATAGGTTGAATATAGTGATCAACCTGGTAGCCTCACAACAGACAAAACTTCTATCTCAATACAAACAACATCAATGAAGCAATTCAACCACCAAGAGGAACAAACCTGATAGTTAGGATTGTCAATCATGGGAGGCTTCCATTTGCCCTTATAATTGGGGTTGTCAATCATAGGTCGCTGCCAGACACCACACCCAGGGGCCGACTCACACTTAGGGTTAGCAATCTGAGGAGCCTCCCATTCTCCATCCATATCTTCATCCCTGTGCAAACAGAAAGAAGTTAGAAATGGGCTCTATGACAAAGGACTACAAACAGCCCACCCAGGGCTTCCCCTGCAATCCTGCAGGAATGCTTTCACAGTGCTGTACTATAGAGCATCATTATTTATGCATTTTCAGTAACCATGATTTTAAGTAATGGACTCTTTTTTTCTTTTTTCTTTTTAAAGGAAAGGTGTAGGCAGGAAGAAAGAAGCACATTATTATTTATTTTAATTTAGTTGTTCATTTTGTTTCATCTATCCTCCCCATGCCCCAGCCCCAGTTCTTGAACCCTAGACCTCAGGATGTATATGGAACTGCTCCCAGGTGTACTAGACCACTAAGCCACCACGGTAAACCTCAGATTTATTTTTTAAAATGAGAAAAATAGCACATTCTGATGGTTTGTGATCTTTGACGGGTGTATTCCACATACATCCCAATGACCCAGATTTGTGACCCGGGGCCAAAGGGAACAACCAAGATGTACAACTAAATAAAGTAAATGCTTCTTCTTCTCTCTTTCTGCCTACCTGCCTACACCTTTCCTTTAAAAATAAAAAGAGAGAGAGAAACCTGAAAATGTAAATATATTTAATGAGTTCTATACTTAAATTTGAGCACTAGGCTTAAAAGTGTTAACTTTTACTTCGATAGGAAAAACAGGTAATTTACAAAGTTAACTTACCAATCCTCTGGCTTCTCTGCATCTGGATCAGGTACATATTCAGGCTCATCATCTAACCAGCCCTCAGGCTTTGTGGCCTCTTCATCTGGAATCTTAGCAGGGGCATCTTCATCCCTTAAACATGAAAGAAAAAAAGTGGTTATAACAATACACAACGTGGCCTCAGTTTGTGAATCTGAAACAAGGCAATCTGAAAATATTTAGGTATTACTTAGTCTCAAAATTTAATTCCTCCTAGAAAATACTTCTAAGTCAGATATCTGGTATGGGCAGAGCATACAGAACTAACGTAACTCTTACAACTCAATAATAAAAAGACAATTCAATTTTAAAACTGCTACAAGTTTAAAGACATTTCTCCAAAGATGTATAAATGGTCAATTAGCACATCATTAACCATCAGGGACATGCAAATCAAAACCACTTAAGATACCACTTTTCACACTCATTTAGGATGGCTATAATAAAAATGACAGAAACAAGTGTTGGTGATAATATAGAAATACTGACACCCTCAAACACTGCTGTGGAAAGTGGTACAGTCACTTTGGGAAACAGGCAGTTCCTCAAAAAGGGAAACATAGAGTTACCATATGACTTGGCAATTTCACTCCTTGGTACATATCCAAGTGAAAACAAAATGTATATCCACCAAAAAAACCTGTACATGAATATTCACAGCATGATTCATAACCATATGAAAAAAGAGAGAACCCAAATATCAACCAAGGAAATGTGGTACTATCTATACAATGGAATATTAGTCGTAAAAGGAAATGAAGTAAAATACTGATAAATGTTTCAACATGAGCAAATCTCAAAAATGTAGTAAGTAAAGAAGGAAAACATAAAAGGTTCCATATCCAGAATGGGCAAAAAACAGCATCAAAAGTGTATTAGTGGCTGCCGGGAACTGGTGGAAGGGAGTAATAGGAGTAAATGCTCAATGGGTATGGGTTTCTTTCCTAGTTGGCAAGAATATTCTGAAATTAAACAGTGGTACTGATTTTGTACAATACCGTGAATATACTAAATTACTGAATTACATAATTTAAAGGGGTGGATTTTTAATATGTGAATTATAACCCAAATGATAACTCCTAAAAGCTCATCAAGAAGCTGCTAATTTCAGTTTTATGCACTGATATAAAATAGTGCCACTTTAGGTGGTAAGCAAAGTATCTTCTATTCTTAAGTAAGGATCACACTTATTTTTGAACAACGCTAGTTTTACATTAATTGTATGAGAATTTGAACAATATTCAGCTGACTCTTTGAAGTGGAACATTCACAACCCTACCTCCAAAGTAAAACAGTTAGTTCAAGGAAACAATACTGAAATAGGGTGAGTTCAAATCTAATGTTCACCAAATATATAAATAAAGAGCATTTACACCAGTGCAGACTAAACTACAGATCCACAAGCTTTAACTTTAAGGAACGAAAGCCATCAACTATAATTTAATTGCTAAGCCTAAGAGGCTACTTTTACACATGAAAGACCTATTTTATTATTTCTCTTTGTTCATTTTCTAACATTTCAGAAACTCACTATACTAGAGTTCAAACATGGCCATATACAAAAGTACAACTGCCCCTATTTTCATTTCTCATCATTCTCCAAGTAAACACATACACTCAATTTCCATGTTATACATCAAAATGACTCTTGCTCCTGTACTTTTTGATTCTTTTTCCCCAGCCCCAGGTCTCAAAACTGAGGCATTACTTGGCGTGTACATTAGCCACTGAGCCACAGAGAGGCAACCTGCTCCTCTATTTTTGTACAAGATAGTCTTCGGTCAAGAATGCCATTCTCATTTTCACTATTTAGTTAATTCTCATCCCAATTCCAAGTCTCAACTTGACCTGCCCTGCTACAAGAAACCATTCCTGGGTTAGGTGTACCTGGTAGTCCCGTCATCTCCTCACAAACTACTCACCATGAACATGTCCACTTCATTTACCTGTGTTACAACTCAACTGGGCAGCTGGTGCTTACTTTGTATTCCACTGCCCAACATGAAGCAGAGATGCCCTAAATATTGTTTAAACAGGAAAAAGACTATTTTTCAAGTTAGGATGCCAGTTTTTAAATATATATTCATAGAAGCACTGGATAGAAGGCAAGCCAAGACACCCAAGGTTCTGCCACAAACCAACTGTGTTAACTATAGGCAAACTGTCATAAACTTCAGCATTCTGTATAAGACGGCATGAGGTAATTCATATGGTTACTATGGTCCTTTTCAGCTACAGTAGTCTCCTTTTTTCCCTACCATTCAGACTGCATTATAGGTTACTGAAATTATCAGATCTCAGTCAACCAACAATGAGTTATTCAAGTCATGTGAAATATTAAGAAATGTTCCCTTGAACTTAAAAGACTGGTCCCAAAAACTCACCAGTCATCCGGCTTGACAGCATCTGGATCTGGTATTTTTGGTCTTTCATCCCAATCCTCAGGCTTCCGGTCCTCTGGGTCCTCAATTTCACGTGAAGGGTTTACAGGAGGAGTCATGTCATTTAGCAGATTTCCACTGTTCACAACAGATTGGTCCACTAGTATCTCAAAACTATTATCTGGATTCAAGACTGGGGGGAAAAAAATCAAAGGCAATTAAAATAGTTAATTACTCATTTTGAAGCTCCCTTACCACAATACAAAAAAATTATACCTTCTAACAGAGAATGGAAGTATAAAGAACTCAGGCATTTAAATTAGAACATGATCTTAGTTAGGCACCTTAATCCTCTTTTCCTGTATGTAAATTGCAAATGCTAGTTTCTCAGAGGTTTTTAGGAATAAAAATAAATGATAGAAAAAATTTTAACACCAAAAGACTGCATTATGGACATTGAAAACCAAAGGTACATAAACTAATGCAAATCAGTAGGATACAAATAGTTACACACAAGTCAAAAAGCAAAAAAGTTTATTCCTTATAATCACCTGTCAGTAGAAAGGGCTATTTTCTCATTTTTTCCTGTTGGTATTAACTAGCACTTATGTATCAAAATTTTAAATTACAAAAAACTTTAATTATTAAGTCACATGTTACTCATGGCTGAATTTTTGAAGTCCCATGGAAAACGAAAATACAATTTTAAATCCATGAAGATTATCTTACGTGTGATTCCCTTACACTGACCCCTCACCACCCCCTTTTCTTAAATCTGGGTCCCTTTAGCTGCCTGAGCCACAAGGATGTGCTCTTAGGTTTGATATATGCTAAAAGCTAGATCCCATATCTAAATATCTAATAGGCAACTGACTAGGTAACAGCACATGTATTATGGAAGATGGAACACAACAGAATGTCCTTAGTAATAAAGATTAGCAGTATTTATCAGTGTTATATATTATCTGCAAAAGATTTTCACTTTTGAGAAATTAATGGAGCAAGTGAAATACAGCATATTTAACATTTAAAAAAAGTTATGTCTATTTTAAATGTCTTCTTTTTGCATTACTTCTATCTTCTAAATTTCTATATTGAATATGTATTACTTTTATCATAAAGAACAAGAGGCGTATATATAGTCTCAAATCAGCAGAAAAAGTGAAAACCCCTTTCTAATATCCAATGATTAAACACAACTGCTCAGATAAATGAGAATCCAAAGCTCAACTAAAAGATAATCTTAAAAAACTATATGAACGTTTCTACTGCATGTTGTATGTAGTATTTAGCATCTTACCAAAAATTAACAAAAGGAAAAAACAAAGATGATCAGTGAAGCAGCTTTTTATGGAACATAGAAGCTTTTTCTTAATTGCCTCAAACCTTAGCTCTCAATACGGAAAAGCTTCTTTTAGTTCTGAGAAATTAAATTCACTGCACCACTAAGTCAACAGAGATGCTTATTTGCAGACTTGAGTCTACCTCCAGATGTATAATTTTCAGTTTAAATGGATGATTTAAGTATAGTGCCATAAAACCCCACATTAATGGTTTTTCTTACTTAATGTATAAAGATGTGTTTTCTTATCAATAAAATAGGTCTTCAGATCTGCATCTGGCCTCTTAGCGTGCTTTTCTTCATATACACCTGTTTTTGGGTTTTTGTGGCGGAAGATGAAGTGCAATTTATAGTCTTCTCCACACTTATCTGGACCGAACATAATTGTATAAGGGGTCTTGTCATGGAACTGATCCTTCAGAAACAAAAATAGATTACACTAAGTAATTCAGTCAAAGAATTTAAAAGCAAACTTTCAAGTGATATTTCCTCTTCAAAATCTCAACAAAAGTAACCAGAAATTACCAAAAAGTCTTAAATGAAAATATATGAAGTGTATTAAAAAATAAAGTAATGCATATATCTAGATACTAATTCTTTCATAAAACAAACATACAAGTTTACTGAAACTGAAAAATTACATAGAAGAGAAATTAGGGTTAAAACAGCTTTAAAAGTTACATTTTTAAAGGATTTTATTTTCACACGTCTTCCCAACACTATCTTTCCTGGTCTCTAAAATCATTAAAGGACAAACCCTAAGGAACTAGGGTTAAGATCTCAGCCTCTGGTCCAGCGAAGTCCACAAACATCCCAAGGACCAAGTCCAGAGAGGAGGACAACCAAATACATGCTTTTTTCCACCTCTCTCTTCCTGCCTGCCTGCCTACTTGCCTTCATTCCTGCCTGCATTGTTTCTTTGGAAAAAAAAAAAGGTAATTGTGGGTGGCCACATAGATACCTACCAGGTTGAGTTCTGGGGTTTTAGAAAGCAGTTTCACATAGGCACCACCACATTCGATTCCATTTTGGAAATTAACCTCATACCTAATTTCAGAGAAAAAATACCATAAAAATACGGCATTTTAAAAGTCCAGATTTTCAATTTATTTCCTCTTTCATGCTATCACAGAACATATGTTCATCACTATGAAAACCTGCTTTCTATTACTTCTGAATGGTTACTAAATCCCCCCAAAATAAGTAAAACAAAACTTTAACGTAAGAATACAAAAATATACTTTCTGCATGATCCAGTTCATTTGTAGGAAAACAGCCAGTTTATTTCAAAACTTATGGGGCAGAAAAAAAACATTAATTATGGAATGCTTAAATATACTCAAAAACTCTTATTGGAACAAATTATTCTCCTATTTTTTTATAGAGTAATATAACAGCTTTATCATATAGCATCTTCTGAACATACCCTTCCTAGAAAGCTCCTATGAAGCAGTTGTGTTTCACTTACTGAACAATAAGAGGCTTGGTATCAAACAGGAAGGGCTTGTTCAATTTAGCAGAGATGGCATGATGTTTGGCCCGAGACAGCAATACAAGTCCTTTATCACCTGGAAGCTTTGTTTCCTTCATTTCATCTACCTCCCATTTTCCTATAATACAACAAAAAAAAGTTCTACTCTTCAACTATATCTTTTAAAGGCCCGATAAATAATAAAAGTCTAAGTTATTTAAGTCTATCATACTGACAAATTTTTCATATACTCCATTACCTATGGATTGGTTTAATACTAAGCACATAAATCTGACAATTAGGACATATGGTTTTAAAAAACTTGTAGCATATTCACTTTACCAGTGCCTAATAATAAGACCTGCCATTTCCAACACAGAACACCATAAACGATAAATTATCTGTTTTATAGCACAAAAAAACATTAACCAAGTCCAACCTATAAAATATAATGGAACACAGACAGCAAAATTTTCTAATGAAGAAATCGTAAGCGATACCATGGAAACGCATTAAAACTCAATCTACTATATCTAAAGAAAATGAAACTCTCACCATCGTATTTGGCAATTTCATCATCAGTATCATCTTTCTTGGCTTTGGATAAAATCCATCTGCAATTAAGATAAAACACCAAATTAAGATTTAAATGATAGTTGGTCTGTGAAAGGAATGTAAACACTAAGAGAAACTGGATCTACCCAGTTCTTCTTAGCCTTTTTAGCCACTTCACTCCCAACTTTTAAATCCATCACACATGCAGTAATACTATATTATATTCAACTCACAAACCTGTCAAAGTACTAAAAGACATGAAACAATTTCACTTCTTTTTAAGATCAGAGAGACTTTTTTTCTTCATAGAACAAAATATAGAGTGGAAGTGGGAGAGAAATGGAACTGAGAACCCCATGTTATATAAGATTACTTTCCTAAATAAGCATGAACACAGGGATATAAAGACAGACATTTCCATACTATTCCATCTTATTTACTTGTTTGCCTCTAAATTCTCCCTCCTAAGAAACACTTACCCTGACAGAGTCCCTCTATCAAAGGAATCAGCAAAATACACCTCCCCTGTTGGAATGGGAGCTTTGTAGGTGACCTATGTTAAATATAAAAATGAATTAAGAAATGAAATTTTCAACAACATTCCTTTTTAGTAGGATGCATTCTCTTGGCTTTCAGTTATCATAAAACTTTCATGGTTGGTCCTCAAATTCAATCTATATAATGTATCTTTGGCAAGATATAACAAAGGCAGCCAGAGATCACAAAGTATTTTAACAAACTTTGTTTTCCCTCATAAAGAATCCAAATTTACCTTCATCTTTTAACTGCAAAAGAGGTAAAACAAATTCAAAGACTACTTCAAACCTTTGGAGAAGGAGGAGAGCTGGCATCTGACTGTGGTTTTGAATCTTCTACCTCTTCAATGACATCATCGAGGTCATCCTCAATATCAATTGTATCATCATCAGGTCCATCATGAGCTTGAATGAAAGTGGTTCCAAGGACCAGTAACATATATAACAACCACTTCTTTTCCATGATCTACATATAAGAATAAAAATATAAAATAAAATATAAAAATAAAGTTAAACAAATTGCTAAAGACCACTCTCTTAAGATGTTCAGAGTTTATAAGAAACTTTTTATAAATATCTCATTTCACAAAGGAAGTGAGCACTGAGAGATTAAGGAGGTTCCTAAAAATCAGCTGAAAGATTCAATTTCAAGAAAATTTCAAACTAAAAGTCAAACATAAACACTTATTGGGGTTTAGAACATCAAGTTAAGAGTATTCAAACACAATTTCATCTAACCTCTTGCACTTGTAGAGCTTTACAATAAAGAAAAGGACCTCATGTATTAATTTATAATGAGTATTGATAAAAATGCAACAAAATAGTAAGAACTAACTAGACTCATTTAGAAACTTACTACACAGACTACTGTTAGTCAAAGAGCATCAAGTGTAGTATGCTATCAATTTAGTGTTTTAAGACTCAACAACAAAACATTAAAATAAAGGTCAGCTACTCTAATCTTTTATTTTCTAAGTCCTTATGTGCCTATGTGTTGTTGTTAGACTACATGGATAGAAGTGAGTCCTCTTTCCAAAGACCTAAAGACAAAAAAAACTGATCCAGACGGAAGCATAAAATGATTTGGTAGTAGGTACTATGTTTCTATTCTGTAAGATGAAAAAGTTCTAGAGATGAACAAAGATGATGGCTGCAGAAGTGTGAATGTACTTGATATACACTCAAAAAATAACTGATGTAAACTTAGATGGCCCTAATTCACAACCACAACCGCCACAGAATCAACCAGTTTGATTTTGACCAATGAAGTTTCTAGAAAAAAATGTAAATAAACGTATTTTAAAGCTAAATTTAATGTCAAAATTCCTTAAAGATTCTATAATCCTTTAAAGTGAGTAACAACATATAGAACTAGATTCATGTATTATTTGGTGGTATTTCTTTTATTTATGAAACTTGGGACTGTGGTCACAAAATTAAAGGTAAAGTTCACTGGATTCCTAAATGCTTGGCATTTAGGCAGTGCAGAAAATTAAAGAACTACATAAAAATCATCCATAACCTTTCCTAAGATTAGTATTCATTTTTAGAAGAAAGTCTCAAAGTCAACATTCTGCTGTGGTTTCTCACATACTTAAGTACAAGTAATCTTTCATTCAGTCACTGGAAAGGCCTCTATTCTCTACAATCAAAATAATAACACTATGGCATATAGAAATATTGCTTTGTTTGATTTACAACAAGGGATTCTTTTAAAATCAAGCAGGCTGGTTCAACACTTTTTATCTAAGTCAACACTATACAACTCCAAGTTCTCTCGTACAGAAACAATATTATAAAATAGTGGTTCAATTCCTAGGGATAAATTACAAAATCCAATTATTAGCCCAAAATTTAACTAAAAATACATGGTCACAACTTTAAAAAAGTAAAAGCAAAGTAAAGCACAAAACCAATAGATTAACTAGAACTAAGTATTGATGCCATAACACTGTCGCTCAAGGAAAAGCTAATCAGATAGGTAGATGATCCAGAAGTCTAAGTACTTACCTTTTAAAAGGGTAGGAACTAATTTATTTTTCTCTATAATTTTTAATTAGTTGATACAGTGTATTCCCCCTAAATGCATATGATGGAGTCCTAACTCCCAAACTATTCAGATAGGGCCTTCAAGAAAGAAATTAAGGTTAATAAAGGCAAATAGGTAGTAGGGTGGTCCCAATTCAATAAGACTGGTGTCCATATAAGAGGAAGAGACCCCCTCCCCCAACCAGCCCCGCCCCAGGAGTTAGTATGCACAAAAGATCAAATAAGACAGTGAGAAGGTTGTATTCTGCTCCACCAGAAAACAATCCTGATACTTTGATCTTGGACTTCTATAGCCTCTGTAAGAGTGAAAAAATACATATTCTGTTGCTTAAGCACCCCTGTCTGTGGTACTGTTATGGAAGCCAGTTCTTCATCCTTATGTCTTTAGTTGACTCAGGTCTGAGCTGCACCCCAGGCCAGAATTTTCTCAAACAAGTTTCAGGAGACAAGAGGCTGCTGGCTCCAAAGCCACGTTTTGAGAACCACTGATTAGGACTTATGAATTTGTGCTTTCCCCCCCAGTCTGTAAAGCACTTTCACAAACACTGTTTCATGTAAGCCTATGAGATATTACTCTCATTTTATTTTACACATTAGGAACTAAGACTTAGTGAAATTAAAATTACCTACTCATTTACCAGAGGGGGAGGCGACAAAGATGGGAGCAAAGAGCAGAGGGGGAGAGAGATCCAATGAACAATGGTAGAGAATTATTAGTACTTTGGTGTGGGCATGTTGTGCTGTCATACATTTGAGGAAGAGTGACCCTGCAATCCTAAAAGTTATATTGTGTAGTAACAAACAAAACCCTACCCATTATCACAACCATTAACTGATACACAAAGAATCTAGCCTCTATTTCTTACACTAGACAAAATCTTACAATATAGTTCAATACTGAGGAGGTGTGATAGACACAGGAAGGATGCTCAGGAGAACCAACAAAGGGATTCAACTGGAACAGGAGTATTCAGTCAGGCAGGGTTTGGTGAGGGAGAGTGCTGCAGGTTGGTGGATCAACAAACAAGGGGAGAAAGATGGTATCTCCCTGGGAAAGCAGAATGGTCCTACTGCAAGGAAGAGTTTTCAGAAACAAAGGAAATTTTCTGGCAAACTTAGGAAATGCGCATCTTCCCCACCATTTCCCATCATTTTCCCAACACTCAAGTTGTAGAACACAGATTTTCAGTAAGAGAAGTGCACATTATGCACAGGGGTGTTAAATCTGTGAGCAACCAATATTGTCAAACTATGACAAAACAATTCTTACAGCTGTGCACTTAGGAGTCTTAGCCACCGCTAGTTTTATAAGCATATATGTGCTATTTTAACAACTGTAATTTGCCAGTACTCCCAAGAGAATGCTACCATCAATAAGTCTATTCTAGTTCAAGTATTATTAAGCCAAATTAAACATTTAAGTCTTCTTAGAAGCCTGTCAACATTTAAAGTTTGAGACAATATATTTTATTTTATTTAAGAAAGATGCAGGGAGGAACAAAGGTGAGTAGGCAAGCAGGCTGGAAAAGAGAGGAAGAAACATTTTCATTTATTTTTATTTTAGTTGTACATCTTCGTTGTTTCCCTCCCTCCCCAGGATGCAAACCTGGGTTCCAGGGATATATGTAGACTGCATTTCATCAGAGGCAGTGGACCTAACTGCTACTCAGGCAGGGTGTACCAAGACAAGATATTTTAAAATAATCTTAATTCTCTGCTTCATTAATGAAAATCCAACATTTCCAAGAAACAACCCTGCCCCATCCTCCATCTTACTGTGCAAAAGTATCACATATTGAATGAGTATATAAAATTTTAACATTGTTATGCTTTCAGAAGAAAGCACAGGAGAAAATTAAAATGATACTCGTCTTAACAATAAGTTTTTCAAACGCCATCAAAATCAGGATATTAGAAAGCAAAAATTGCTAAGCTGTAATTTATTAAAATTTAAAACAACTCTCTAAAAGACAAATCAGATTAGGCAAAAATATTTATAAAGCATATTATTTGTTAACAAATTCAACAAAAAAATAAGCCACCCAGGTGCACCCTGGTAGAGTAGCTGTTAGGACAATGAACTCCAAAGAAGCACGGGCCACATATTCCTGGGTTCAAGGCCCAGGTGGTGGCAGGCGAGGGCCTATCAGTGTGAACAGTTAAATAAAAATAAAATAAAATGCTTCTTACTTCTTTCTTCCTGTCTGCCTGCACCTTTCCTTAAAAAACAAACAAACAAAAGAAACCGCCCAATTAAAAAGTAGACATACGAGCTCTACAGATAACTCAGCAAAAATATTCAGGTGCAAAATAAGCACCTGAAAAGATGTTCAACATTATTTGTCATTACGTAATTGCAAGTTACAACAATGAAATACCATCATAATACCCTATAAGAATGGCTACGATCCAAAAACTGGCAGCAATATGAAACAGGAACTTTCATTCACTGCTGGTAAAACTACAAAATAGTACAGCCACTTTGGAAAGTACATGTTAAGGAAAATACTAGCTTGTATTAAATAGTAACAAACCCATGCACTTTTTGCAAGCTAGATAAGACAAGTTAAAATATTTATGTATTTTGATACTGACCCCAATCCCCCCACAAAAAACTTGATTTGTATAATTAATTTTATAGTATATTCATAAACTCTGAAAACGAGCAGATTTACATAGCGTTTTCCTTCTATGAAAAAAATTACCAAGAACTGAGATTTATCAAAAGGGAATGGGGTGGGCAGGGACAAATGGTGGTGGAGTCCACTGGACAATGGGGAAGAACACTTGGTGATTTGGTGGAGGGCATGGCATGTTGAAATATATCTAAGAAATGGGGAACCTACACACAGGAAATTATTTCAATGTGTAAAATAATTACTATAATAAAAAATAAATTTTTAAAAAGGAAGATAGGAGAAAAGGAAGAAAAAGAAAACAAGGCAGGAGGGCAGGGGGAGACAAGAGAAGAAGTACCAACTACTGACTCTGAGGCAAGCTTTGCCTCACTGAGTTCCCTC